>APFE030526929.1:3953-14720 GCA_000404065.3 Pinus taeda
TCCTATAAAAATTGTGATTTTGACATGTCATCTATAGCAAAAAATTACAAAAAAAATTATCAAAATGTGTAGTTTTTTAGTTATATTTATGTTAAAAATGGTTTTTTTATGTCAATTATTAAAAAATATTGTTTTTTAGAAACAATTATTTCATGTGGATTAAAAAATTAATTAATGCTATATAAATATGTAGAATATTGAAAATTCAAAATATTGACATTTTTCTTTAAATATGCAAAACAATAAAAACCTCGAAAAAAAAATAATTAAAATTAAAACAAAAAACAAGGAAATGTGAAGAAAACGACCACTTCAAAAATGATCAAATTTACAAAATAATTATTTACATTTTATACATAAAAAATTGTAAAGCCAAAAAACAGGGCTTTTAGAAAAAGGGTGTGATGCAGAATACTCACTTTTTAAAATCAACATGAAAATCACTACCATTCTAAAACGTAATGTACATAAAAAAAATTAAAGTGCCAAAAACTATGCTCTAAAAAAAACATGTGCGTTCTGCATCACCCCTTTTCAAAATCAGGTCACTTTTTGCTATCTCTACAAAACGGGTAACAGTATCAGTTCCCGTTTCAAAGTTTACATTGTTTATATTAGTGTGAATTGAGAATAGTAACATGATTGGAAGCACAAATTAGTTTTATGCCATGATTAGTGGATTTAATCAGTAGTAAGATGGAGGTATATCGAGGAAAAAAGAAGGGATGGTCCAACATACTCTTTTAATGCATAAGGATATGGTTTGTGGATTATAACAAAAGGTTAGTAGGATAGATGATGTCTTCGTACTTCACTCTCACACCATCGTGACATTAATAGACATATTTTTGGGGGATTTCCTAGAGAAAGGAGCTACAGAGAACGAGGAGACAAGGATTCCTAATCATTTTACAAATTGAGTAGATGACCCACCCATGATCTAGGAGTGTAACCATGGGACATCATGGCATTGGTACAAGTGTGCTAAGGAGGATATGGGACCAATTGTGAAGACATTCGAGGTAGTGAGTGGCCATATCATCCTAATTTGGAGCAATTTGTGGAGGAGGAAGAAGGTAGAATGACATCTCATGTACTTTTTCTAATGTATATGATATATTAGGACATGGGGGCTTTAATGAATGTAGTGGGACATATTTATAATGGAGATGGAGGAAATATTCAAGGACCTTTCCATTATTCACCTTAACATTGATTCAATTTGACGTGATTCACAATTAGAGGGAGATGGTGAGTCCCTTTTTGGGTGCCTTGGAGGTACCTTAGTTGAGGGAATTGGCGATTGAGGAGTTTCATGTGAGATATTGAGATTGAAATAAGTGCACATACATGAGTAAGTGATTTCATGTGAGCTACAATGATATTGTTGGATTATGTACTTGATTAGCTAGAGGCATAGGGGGATGTAGCAAATGAAGGAATGCAAGGGTAGTTTAGAGTAGAGGAATAGTAGAATATCACGAAGTAACACTTTAGTAATCAAGATAGTGATATTTTAGTTGGTTCCTTAGCGGATCAATTTACAAATTAGAGGATTACTAAGGATGGAAACAATTTGGAGTGGAGGAGGATGTAAGCTCATCAAGTCTATTAGGCATGCATGGACCATCCACTAGGGTGCATGATGAGAGAGTTTAGTTGAGTGCATGGACAAATTCATGTTGTGGAGACAATTTATATATTTCAATGTTAGTATTCATGATTATCATTACACACCCATTACATCAATTAGGTGTGGGTATAAGTTCACACAAGTTCAATAAGATCACATGTTGGTTGGATGAGCACATATGGGTTCACAAGAATTTCAAACACATCGGTTAGATTGAGTGTGTATTTTGAGTTCCATCAACTTGCAGGTTATCCGTGGACAACCTTAAGGTTTCCACACCTACACACTCAATATGGAATAATGGCCCAAGATGAAGAGTTTGTTTAACTTTATGGGAAAATCAAACACGTGGGTGGGTCGATAAAGGGAATAGAAGGTAGAGTCAATTGGAACAATGGGAGAGAGTAGAACATGGAAGATTGGTCATGTGTCACTCCATCACGAGAATGCACATAAATTGGCCATATCACCAAATTTGGGGCTTACACCATGTACACACAACTAGCAAAGTTTGTGAGGAGGGTTAATGAAGGGGAATGACTCTCCCGTTATATGGGAGATAATAATATATATCTGTGACTAGGCAGGAACATCTAGCACAACCAAACAAAACACAACAAAATTATTTGAGAGGTAAAAAGAGTGCACAAGAGCAAGCATGTCAAAGGTTAAATATGAGGAAAGTGCATGATAAAAGAGAGGATGTGGACCAAGCTCAGTGTGGGAGACACCTGAGATGCAACATGTGCCCCAAAAGATGACAAAGTAGGTCATAGGTCTCATCAAAGGGTTATACAACCTATTGGAAATTAAGCATCGTATGACTATTAGCCATGAACTTTGCTTAGTTGGGGAATCAAAGAGGTGTCGAGGTAGGTTGACTTGGGCTACATTTTCATTGTAGCATGGTTTAGGTTATGTCATATTCATGTACCAAGCCATGTGCATGTATGTTCTAACCATTGGCTAGGCCAAAACTTTGTAACATTGTATCTGATATATTAAATTGGGTGTTAAGTCAAGTTTGAGCCACTTATTTATATATCAATGAGAATCTTACATATGGTATATGGTGAACATTTGGCATCATAAATTTTGGTTAAATATAATAACTAAACTAAATATTTAACAAGAAGAAACGAGAAACCTAATCCAAATTGAGTATGACATATGTAGACATAATACTAAGAAGAAAAAAAAAATGTTTGTATCATATTCAAAAAAGTCCATGAGGAACATGGCTATACCTTGTGGATCCTCTGGGTCCATGACAACTACATTGTAGAGGAAGTATACATAAAGTATAATGTTAAACCAAGGTCGAGAGAATACCTACCAACCTAGATACATCTTAAATGTGGATCTACCAAGCACTGAAAGGGATTAAATCTCTTTCCACTTTAAAAGAGGTTTGTATCTCAAGAGATTTGATCCCTCTCGACACTTTGTAGATCCAGAGTTAAGATAGATCTAGGATGATTTAATTTCCCCCTTTGAATAGGTTACGTACCACATGAATACCATGTTTCAATACCATGGGTCCTTTTTTATAGAGTTTATTTTATTTTATTTTATTGACCAACTCAAAATGTTTGCTTTACATTCGTTAATATTTTTTTTTAATTGTTAATTTAATTTAAATTATTTTTTTGTATGTTAATTTGATTTATCAATATGTTAACCTACCATTACTTACACGATTCTATCCTTATTGGAGGACAGAGCCTCTCGACGTAACTAGAGGGAGAATCTATGAAATATGTCATGTATATTTTTATTTTAGTTTCGTATTTGAGCAAGTGTAAATGTAGTGGTTTGTTAGATTTTTTGAAGATTTAGACACAAGTGATTTAATTTTGAGTTAATTTTAATTATTTAACTTTGAGGAGAATAATTTTTTTAGTATTTGAGTTGATAGTTTTGTGTGGTCTAGTTTAATAATTTTAATTCATTTATTTCATTTTAATTACACACACACAACACACACACACAGATTTGAGTGAATTATTTATTTATTAATTAATTATTTGAAAGTTATTATCAAAATAATAAAATATAAACATTTTTCTTTAAATTCCATTATCTATTTTTATTGTTTATTGAATGTGTAATTATTATTTTAATTTTATCATTGTAAGCAATTATGGTATTATAATGATTTGGACATGTTAATATTGCAATTTTATATCCTTTAGCTACTAAGAAAATGGACACAGTTAACTAAGAAACAAGCACCTATAGAGACCATGATACCATAAGTGTGGAATGATGAGGAGAACAAGAAAAGACATTCAATATGCACAAATATCCCTAACTATATGCCAAATTTACTTTGAGAATTATCCTCCTTTTTCCATTGATGACTTGACAAGCCAATTATTGAATATAGTAGGTGGATGGACCACCTTTGTGATTATGAGAGGAATGAGATAAGTACTTGGAGGATGGGATAGAGATATGTGAATGATGAATAATCATATCATCCTCTGGAAGTTTCTCCCATGGAATTGGAAAATGTGCCTACCTTTTAAGGACATGAATTTGTAATATAATTTAAGTATATTTCTCACCCTTAGTAAAAAAATAATTAAACCTATCATAAAAAAATATCAACTCCATAAAATAAAAAATAGTAGACTTGGTAAAAATGATAATACATACACACAATTCACATTCATACCCACAAAGAATTCTTCATAAAATTAATGAGGAAAATTAAAAGTTTGAAGACTTCAAACACTAGTGAGACTCCAAATTCAAAGCAAAGATTCACCAATATTCCTTTAGAGAAAGTATAGAAAGTATTGACCATAAAATAGATTGTTTTGAAACACGTTTTCAACATGAAATTATGAACATATATAAAGAATTGCAATAATTGAAGGGGGGTTCTTAGCCTTCAAAATTCTCAAGGGGAGCCTTTTGTTGAGGTTGAATATACCTATGCTAATAAAGGAGTTAAGAATGAATTGTATGAAGAAGATTAAGAATTCCCCCTAATTATGGGAGGAGTACATTTCAATCCTAAATTATATTAAAATTATGGGCTATCACTACCTTATTAGTCCTCCCATCAAATCAACCAACATTTTTTTTAAAATGGAAAATATTTCTTATGTATACAAAAAATATATTTATCAACAACTACAAAAGAAAGAAAAAGAGAAAGGAAGGGCATATATAGAGTATTCATATCATCTTTCTTAGAGAAACTAAATAAGTTATAAGATCTAAATAAGAATTTGGATTTAACAATTTGATATCCATAATGCGCTTGGTAGTTTCATAAATTCCTCATCGCACCATAATTCACAAAAAACACTGAGAGATTTAACCTCACCATAAAAAATGCCTTTGCAATGAAATTTCTTAAGATTATATAAAGTAGATACTCTTAAACGATGCCAAAATACTAGATAATAAATTCCTAATCATCAATTTGGAAACTCCCAACAAAATTGTCTACTAATGTAAATGGTCTTGCAGAATGTGAGCCAACAAAGTTTAAACTTGAGCCCAATAAGATCTCACAAGGAATATTTTCATAAAATATAAATCAATGTTCCTAATATTAAGATCATAAATGGCACAACCCATTAGTAAAGTTGCTTTTGGCCAATTTCAATTTAGAGAGAAGGTCTTGATAAATCACCAACCAAGCAAAGACCCATATTCTATATGAGACTTTGATTGATCTAACACCATGCAACTAATGAATTTAGTGACTTTATTCATCCATTGAAGCCCACCTAGCATTAAGAACTAGTCATAACTAATGATCTTCATGCAAAATAAAGTATATCTTTATGAGAATCATACTAATCAATAAGTTCCTAAAAATCCACTTCCAATCTCTCCAAAGGACCATCCATCAAGAATACCAAATAAACCAACTTTGGCATTTTGAAGAAACACATTGTAAAGGAGGGAAAATATCCATGATCATATTAATATATGATTTAGTATGTATAAACATGCAATCACTAAAAAGGTAAGGATGCCAAACTATGAGGATCAACAACCATGCATTGGATATATACCAATTAAACAAAATCAAATTAAGAGTAGATTCACCAAAGGAAAAATTAAAGCTATTGCTTAAGCTAATTTGAATATGAATCATTATGAAAGTAGTTAGAATAGAGCTAAAAATGGAGAGGCCATATTTTATGCCAATGAAGTAGAAGAAGAAAGGGTTAATCAACCAGTGTTCAATATTCCATAATTGAAAAACAACCAAGATAATTTAATAATAGTCGGTCCAAAGAAAACCTCACATGTGAACAATGTCCAAATCTATAGTGTCGAGCAAAAGAAATATCGTCAGTTTGAGGACCAAGCCTCACAAGTGACAAAATAATTACATGTTAAAAATCACTTGATATCTAGCATAACCTATAGATGTATGTGACACAACATAATCTCTAGAAATTAGACACTATTTAGGAAAATGTGTATTTAACTAATATATATGGCATCCCAATGATTGGTAAATATGAATGTTTCCCCATGCTATATACTTCATGTACAAAATATTAAATTTTGATACTGGAAACATTGTTTTACAGAAGAAAAAAAAAGTTAATTTGAAGTTGTTTGTGATGGGTCTATTTGGCCATTGGATTAAAGTGATAGACTCAATTTCTAAAATTTATGCATTTCATATTAATTATGTGATATATATTTTTAATTATTGTGACTTTCTTTATAGTATGAAGTTTGAAGGGTTAGGTATCTCATTATAAGACATGGAGTCACTTGCTCCCATACCTAGACCTTCTAGAGTGATAATGTGTATTGGTAAAAGCTATGTTGACAATGTTAAAGCAATTGATACATGGAAAATGGTTCTTGTTATAGCATTTTCTAGTATACCAATGTATCCCATTGTATTCACAAGGGAAACACACTCAATTATTGGACTTGTTGATGCAATAATATGTCCTCATTTAATAACAACCCAAGTGGACTATGAAACTGCTTTTCAAAGTGATCATTGGAAAATACAGACATGGCATAAATATGGAGGATGCATTGTCACATATTTTTGGTTATACTATACTAAATGACTTAACTACAAGAGACATGCAAAAGTGACACCAAGAATGATTCATAGGGAAGAGATGTAACAAATTTTGTCCACCAAGCCCATGGATTCTGCTATCAAACAAAATACATGTTCAAGACCTTCAAATTTAGTGTTTGAATAATGGTGAATCTAGATAGGTGATAAAATTTATTGTTGAATCTTTCAATTTTGAAATCATTAATATATATTATGATGAAGCTACAATATACTTCTATAACACTAGAGGGAAGAAAAACATGCATGAACTTGAGGGTATTTATGTTTATAATGTTCCTAAAAGAGAAAAACTTGATCATCCATTGATACAATTGATCAAACACTTTAGTTATATACAGCATTAGTTCAAAAGAGTAATTGGGAGTCAAAGTAAAATTATTCATGGATTAAGAGGATCTCCCTTATTCAATCCTCCTTTTGTCACATGAGGACTCTTATGCAAGTGATTCTCACGTAGTGCTAATAAGTGATAATATTATTTACGAATAATGATGATCCTTCTATAAATTTCAATGGTGGTTCCAAAGAAAAAATGAGGAGGATAATAAACAAGTGGTCCATAATGAGGGATATTTAGTTGAAAATTTTGAAGGTATTAAGGACTAATTAAAGGAAAGTTTTTCTAAGAAGTGTATCTCTCAAAATATTACATTAGTTTTAGAAAATGGAATTACTATTAGGTTGTACATACTAAGAAAACTCAAGAAGAAAATCCTATCTACCACAACCAAGAAACAAATTGATACTTCAATCTTGAACATATAAATGAATGGTGGAAACAAGGAAATTCCTAATGAAGCCTTCCCGTAAATTTGATAACATTATCGTAATCTATGATGTGAATCAAACACATTTATTTTTAGTGATGTTTCAAGTTGGCACATGAAACTAATTATGTGCCCAGAGGGCGGCCATGGAGCGATGAATGTGGAGATAAAGAAGAAAAGTAGCTCATTAAAGATATGAGAGATAAAATAAATTATGAATCTAATGTATCTAAATTCAACTCAAAAGAAATGATTTTTATCTACAATAATAACCAAATTATAATTTATATCTCCAACTCTAAAATGAAATAAAATATCCTAAGTAATTATAAGAAAAATAAAACATTGTTGCCTTTAAGAGTATTATAAATTTAGTCCATTCAATTTCAAAGCTAAGGTTATTTGTAGATAAAAAAAATTTGAAGTCAAGGTTGGATAATTGATGGTTGTCTATGACCAAAGGTTTCAAAGGATGTTTTACAAAGCACATCAAAATTTGGAGAATGTGGAGAAAATCTATCTTGTTGGACCTATGGAACATAAATTTTCCTATTATTGTTCTCAACTATCTATGCTTCCAAGATGAAGCATCTCTTGGAGGGGATAACTTGTAATATACCTTTAGTATATTACTCACTGTCATATATATTTAAGATACATATATAAATTATAAAATGTTTCCATGAATGTGTGTAGGGTTGCAACTAATCAAACTATGCAATATATATAAGATGTCCATATATTATTGTATCATGTCATGGTATAATAATAAAACATTTATTTATTTATATTTATTCATTTGGCTATTCCACTTTGGTATATGTCTTTCTGAAATGGACTATCAGGTCATGTACAATTGCATGAGAGAGAGATGGGTGTTAATTTGGGAAGAGAGAGGATACCTATGCATGTGGGTGCATCAGAAATAGAGGAAGGTCATGTGTATGAGAAAGGGACACAAACAACAATAAAAGACAATAGTTTTTGCATGTAGAGAGATGCAGAGTGAGGAAAATCATTGTTATCACCTAAAAATTACTCACAAACAATGTAGGTGATCATTAGAAATATCATTAAATCATCAAACCAATGCTTATCTAATACTATGAGACAACAACCAAAAAGCAATTGATAAAACTTTACAAAGTGGGCTTGTCTCATCCATGCAAAAGTGTAGTTCAATTTTTACACTCATCCATGCGACTAATCCTTCGAAATTTGAGTGGACCAAAAGAACCAACATTCATGCATTGGGTAGAGTGTGAAATATCCAAAATTATGCTTTGAGGCACGTATAAGAAAAATATCAAATAGTGAAATTCCCAAGTGAATTTATGGATCATTGGAAAGCTCAAGAACAACCACATCCACTCAATGAGATAAACCACCAAAAGATACCTATAAAATAGTAATACATGTGTTACCAGTTGAACAATACAAATAGAAGGTAGGGTCATGTTAGAAGAATTATTATAGATATCCCATTGCAATCCACAAATCTCTGCAACCTCTCTTCTGTAAGCATTTCACACCGAAGCTTGCTTGCAATTTCTCACAAGGATCTATCTAGCAAAGGAAAAAAAAAAGGATTTCCATTGGGGGGAAAGAAAATTGTTTAAGGGCTAAATATTACGGATGTGCTGATTTGAAATGTTGTTTCCCCAAAAAATATTCACTTATTTGCCATTTTCTAAAAGTTATGCACACAAATTTTACATGATAAAATATTTTAACTTTAAATCTCCAATTTTATATATAGTTATATAAAAATCATTATAAATTTTTATGTTTTATAAAATATCATAAACATTTATAGTTGAATATTAGGATCACAAGATTTTCAACGTCCATTTGATAAGAAAATGTCGATCCCTTAAAATTTCGGAATAAAGTGAGTTGCCTTGATCAACTTATCCACCACTAACATAATTGCATAACTTTTTTTGGTAGTCCTTTGCAATCCAATGTTCAAGTCCATAAAGATGAATTCTCACATCAATTCTAGAATTAGTATTGATTGTAGTAATCTTATTCAGTGCTTATGTTCTACTTTCACTTGCTAGCATTGCAAACACCTTGCAATGTATTCAATGATATATTTCTTCATTCTAGGTCAAAAATAAAATTTCTTAGTGGTTGTTATCATCTTTTGTTAGTGTAAGTGGCTTGGTGAGGCATCTTATGCAACTTATCCATTATAATCTTGCTCATATCTATTGAATTTGGCACATAATATGCCTTTGATTAACAATAAGCTATCCTCTATTAGCTAATAACTTTCATTCTTTGTTCTTTTAGAATATTGCTCTAAACATTCCTATATATATTTAAAATATTTATCATCCCATAAAGCATATGATGTGCCCCATAATTAGATATTTTATTAGGCCCATTTAGGTATTCCTAGGCACCTAAAAGATTTGTGACCCCCTTACTTGCATATTTTAGGGTTAATTCATAGTATGAATGGGTCCTTAGGAATTCAATTTATCCTTTCTTATTATATGCCTAATCTGATTTATTTTTCAAAATATTATGAGAATATTGGCAAGCTTCAGAAGATCTGCAGAATGAGAGAATTTACGGACTTTCTCCCTGCTACAGGATGGACCATGACTAGATAATAAATAAATAAGATATTATGGAAATATTGAATGGATCTAAAGATCCATTGATTGAGAAAATATAGGGATGTATTCCATGCTATAGGAGAAGCCAAAAATCAACATTTATTGAAGATCATGTTGTTAGGGTCCAAATCCAATTTTTCAGTGATTTTGGAGGGGAAAGAAACCCTCCATTCAAGGATGTTTCTTCCCCATAAATTTGTATAAGTACTAATTTGAATTAGCCTCTAGGGGAGAGGAATTTCTGGTATTTTTGAGAAAGACACTTGTTATTAAGCATTTTTTCTTTAATTTCTAGTAGTGATGTACTTGACTTGTTTCCAATAATGAAAAATATCTTCATTTTCAGCTTCTAAGGATAGGACTCTAGGTATCCTTTGGCTTGGCCATCCTAGGAGCATCAGAGCCCTATTGTATCATTTCTTTTATCTTCTTCTCAACATTTCCTTGTTTATCTACATTTCCCTTTTCTACACTTAGTGTTAATGCTTCATTTTTTGTAGGTTAGATTTATTAATGATTGAATGGGTTTGTCTTCAGGTTATTTATATAATAAATAGTGTGATGCATCGTTATCATAGCTTGGTAACTTTATTTTCATGATGTATTACTTACATTAGGTTACTAGTTCACTATTATGAAATTTTTGGTTTT
>APFE030526931.1:944-19502 GCA_000404065.3 Pinus taeda
TTATTAATAAAGTATTTATATATACATTTCTGTTATCCAGAAGTTTTTATGCTCCATTTTTTTACATAAATCAATAGTTAAGATTTTTTTAAATAAGATAATTATGCAAAGACTAAACACAAGTTTCCATGGCTATTTTTTTAAAACTAATTATTCTTTCTCTTTTCTATTTTTTTTTTAAATAGATTTTTCAGTTCTTTTATTTGATAGAGAAGAATCAATGGGGAAACACACAAAAATTACAGAAGTTTCATCACCCCATCAATTTAATTAAAACGTTATTGAATTTAATAAAGGCAGTAAACACATCACATCTCAGTTATGTTTTGAACACCTTTCCTTCATACGATACAATAAACCATTTTGGACAATGTGCAGAAAAATAATTCAAATTTCAACCGTTGCTGCACATTCTGCTCACAATATCATAACAATCCAAAATCGAAGCAAGCAAAAGAAAATACAATAAGAAGTAACCTGAAAACATCCCTTTATTTCCTATATTGCTGAACAAAGAGTAAGGAATCTGTGTGCCTGGCACGAAAACTGTCACTCATCCAGTAGACAAAACTTCCACAAAAGCCATACCCAGAGTGTCATACAAAATAGCAATCGCCTGTCCAGGAAGATCCTTCACATCAAACCCAAACAGCGACAGCAATACATCTCAATAAAATTGAGAGGCCAAGAATGGGATGAATGAGGCGAGAAGGGCAGCGAATAGGGAGGGAACGAAGGGAATTGAAGCAGAACCTGCTTCCATTGTCAGACTAGGAGATGGTGCCATCATCTACGCTGCTTCCGCTCCCACCATTGTCATGATAGCGAGCCCAAGAGCTATAAAAGCGTAGTTGACTGCCCTCATCGCCATTGTTGTTCAAACACACAACACTGATACTAAAAATATCAAAACCCAAATGTGAATCTCAGACAAAAACAACCCAAATTCCAAACGGCAATCTTACTCTTATAAAGCAGTTGTCTATGATGTGATTTTTTAAAGTTTTTTCGGTAAGTTTTTCTGGTCAAAATCAGGCAGCAATTTATTGGAATAGCAAGTTTGATAACTAATTTCTGCACAATCAAAGAGTCCAAGAAGTTTTTCAAAATGCTGAATCCAAACAAATCAAAATTTAACCTCAATTTCTTTGGGCAAATTCTGTCACCAAAATCTCTAAAAAATCACATTATAAACAACTTATCCTCTAAACGGCAATCTTCATCCTTGGTTCTAAACGGCAATCTTCATCCTTGGTAGTGGGTACCTCCCACTACCGATGACCAAATCGCTTGAACCCTAAAAATAATATAAAAAAATGAAGAAATACATTGGCATTTTTTTACGTAATATGTGGGTCCTGTGATTAGCGACCAAATACACCCACGCAAAACAATTTGACCACCTTATGGTAACCCTCTTCCACATCATATAACGGAAGACCTCTTCCATCACGTCCCTGTGGGGCACGGCCAGTCCATTTCATTTTTACTCTCCCCCTATATTCTAAGATAATCTTTAAATGGTTTTGAGGGAAAACAAAGTGTATCTTCTAATTTTAAAGAGATGTTGATGCTAATTTTATTTATTCATTCGGATAATTAAAATTTTAGAGTGGATTCATTATATATATAAAAAGTAAGGAAGTTTAATGTTAGTTATATATATTTTAGAATATCTCAAGTAAGGAAGTTTAGTTTAATGTTAGTTATATATTTTAGAATATTTTTAGGGGTAAGTTTGAGATTTATTTATTATGGTGTTTTTTTAATTTAAACTAATTAATTAAAAAATGTAGTATGAATTAGTATTATGTGAAATGAATTATAGTTTTGTAAACCATGGTATTAACCTGCGGTATTAACAAAATTTATTTATATATTTAAAATGTGTATGGTAAAGTAGGGGTAAATTTTCATGGTTAAATATTTCATTTTCATCTTGTATTGAAGATTTGATCTTCAACCACACTCACTGGTACGAAATGAGTCCACCAAATATTCTCTATGTGATTTTTTCCTAAAATTTTCATGAATTAATAAATGGTTAAATATTGTTATATCTTTCTATAAGAGTTGTCTGCGAAGGCAGAGGAATTGACAGACAAAAGTGGCTGGAATCCTGGCAAAAATTCCAAACATCCTATAGAGACAGTGTTTGAATCATGTTTTTGATGGTGGAAATGGATTCAACACCATCAAAAACTTCTAAGGCACCTAAAATTATGAACTTTGACTGTTTTTACTCGGATTCACAAAAGTTCCTACCGAATTTTTCCAAAATATGGCCAAAATTGCCATAAATTTTTAGGGCAAAAAAGCATAATCGTTAGACTACAGAGTTTATATATATAAATTTTTTAATAATGTTATAATAAAAAAATTATTGTTCATTAAATTTATTATTTTTAAAATGAATTCTCTTGTGTGGGTTAGGGTTTTATTTGGAGATCTATAGCTCTAAGAGTTTCAATGGATTTTCTCACTAGATAGCCACATCGGGTGGCTCTCCACCTACACTCCCACCCAATGCTCCAGATATAATTGCTTTTATCTCATTAGTCATAAACTCCACTCCCACCCAATGCTCTAGATATAGTTGCTTTTATCTCATTAGTCATAAACTCCACTCCCACCCAATGCTCCAGATATAGTTGCTTTTATCTCATTAGTCATAAATGGACCGGAGTACTATAAGGCAAAGCCTTCTTGTTTTGTTAAGAAGCTAGAAGAAATTCGAAAGGTTGAATTTTTTTGTGCCACAGTGAAGAGAACAAGCCTTGCAATTGGTTGAATGTGGGTTGGTAGGCCAATTCATGGAGATATGGCCCTCCTCAGCACCATCAAAAACTTCTAAGGCACCTAAAATTATGAACTTTGACTATTTTTACTCGGATTCACAAAAGTTCCTACCGGATTTTTTCAAAATATGGCCAAAATTTCCATAAATTTTCAAGGCAAAAAAGCATAATCGTTAGACTACGGGGTTTATATATAAATTTTTATTAAATAATGTTATAATAAAAAAATTATTGTTCATTAAAGTTATTATTTTTAAAATGAATTCTCTTGTGTGGGTTAGGGTTTTATTTGGAGATCTATAGCTCTAAGAGTTTCAATGGATTCTCTCACTAGATCGCCACAAGAACAACTTTGCATTTTGTTTAGATGTGACGTATTCATTACAAGGTATCAAAATACACATCTTACTAAACCTATCCACAACTACATACAAATAATCATGACCTTTTCTAGACTTTGGAAATCCCCCAAAAAAATCCATGGAAACACTTTCCCAAGGACGGGAAGGAATTGGGAGTGGAGTATAGAAGCCTAATTTTCTATTACTGGGCTTGCTTGTAGCACACATAGTACATCCTTTGATATATCTAGAAACTATCTCATGCATTCATGGCCAATAACAGAACCTTTGCAATTGTGCAATTGTTTTACTTACCCCAAAATGACCTGATATGAGAGAAGTATGCGCTTCTCAAATTATGTTAACTCTTTCAGTTTGTGGAATGCTTAACCTTCCCAAATGATATAAGCGTTGGTCATTTATATAATAATCCAATTCTCCTACCTGCTTGCCATGAATTAAAGTTGCATATATATCCTTAAAATCTGTATCTTGAGCATATTGTTCAATGTCACTTTCATGAATTACTGAATTATGCTTAAGTATAGTGGATGCATTTATGATTAGTCTTGATAACATGTATGCAACCTTATTATGTATGCCCTTCTTATATCTAATAATAAGGTGAAATTGTTGTAGAAAACCCATCCACCTGTAATGTCTTGATTGTTCCAATTTAATTTGTGAGTGTAAATATTGAAGTGGTTGATGATCTGTGTGTATGATTGTTTCTTTACCCATTATAAAATGTTTCCACTTTTTAACACTCTCTACTAATGCATACAATTCTTTATAATATCTAGGATAGTTAGCTACTGCAGAAGTAAATGTCTCATAATGAAAGCATATAGGCTTCCTATGTTGCATTAACACTGCTCCCATGGCATAGTCACTTGCATCGGTCTCAATCTCAAATGGATGCCGAAAATCTGGCAGTGCTAGTACTAGCGCTGTACTGATCCTTTCTTTCAAGGTGTTGAAGGCTTTCTGTTGTTTGCCTCCCAACTGAAACACCTGTTTCACACTTGTGAAAGCATGTAAAGGAGCTGCAATCAACGAAAAGTTAGCAATAAACTTTCTCCAATATTGCGTTGCCCCTAAGAAACTTCTAACTTCTGTAGAAGATTTGAGTTTAAGCCAATTTCGATAACTTCAAACTTAGAGGGATCTATCTTCAATCCACCATCCCCTACAATATAACCCAAATAATTCAAAGATGTCCTACAAAATTCACATTTTGACAGTTCCACATAAAGATTTTTTCTCTTTAAAACATCTAAAACCTGCTTTACATGCTTTACATGTTCATCCCAAGTCTTACTAAAAACAAGAATATCATCTAAATAGACTATTACAAAATCATCAATAAATGGTCTAAATACATCATTCATGACTCGCATAAACATAGCACGAGCATTAGTTAAGCCAAAAAGCATAACCAACCACTCATAAAGTCCTTGCATCATCTTAAAAGCAGTTTTCCATACATCCTGTTCTACAACTGCGATCTGATGGTAGTCGCTTTGCAAGTCTAATTTAGAAAAGTAAGCTACATCTTTTAATTGATCTAGTAAATCATCAATACGAGGAAGAGGATAATGATTCTTGATCTTAATTTTATTTAGTTCTCTAAAATCAATACACATTCTCCACAAACAATCTTTCTTTCGTACCAACACAATTGGTGATTCGCACGGTGATGTGCTTGGTTGTGTAAACCCTTTATCGAGCAACTCATGTACCTACTTCTTTATCTTTTCTTTCTCTAAAGTTGATATCAGTACATTCCAATGTTAGGTAGTGGAGCAGCTTGCCGCAAATAAATAGCACGTGCTATCTCCTGCTTGGGTGGAAGCCCCTGAGGCTCTTTAAATAGATTATCATAATCAAAAACAACTTTAACTAAATATGCTTTCTATTTAGGGTTACAACCTTGGAATCCATCGAATTTATCAAGATCCTTTGCCTTTACAATCATTAGTAAAAATTTCTTACTTGAATTGACTATTCTTTTCATTTGTCCTTAATTTATGAGAGAGAAGTTATCTTTAATTTTATGAACCCTTAAAATATACTCAATTCAATCCTTAGTGAGTTGATACTTATTTTCAGCTTGATAGAAGATAGCCTTTCATTTGTACAAGTATGGGCTTCCTGAAATAATTCCACATATGTCCAATGGGACTATATCTAACTCAACCTCATCTACAAATGTTGACCCAATAGAAAATCGAAGTTTACATTGTCTCTTAACTTGTAGCTTTGTTTTATCACACACCCAACCTACTGGATATGGCTTCTTATGAGGTTTTGTTTCTAAACCCAACTTCTTTACAATTGTTTCAGAAATAAAATTTACTTGTGACCCACTTTCAAATAAAGTATCAATTTTAGTGTGCTTGGAAATGACACTAATAGGAAATAGTTCATTTCTTTTCCTCTCATTACTTTCATTATCAACAGAATGTGAAGAATTACTTGTAGATGCTTTAGAATCTTTACCTTTTATACTTTTGGCTATAACTGTTGCTTCATCACCTGAATCTGACTTAAAGTCCTTCTGAATAGCAGCAACATTCTTCTGCTCTTTACCCCCAAACATCTTAAGCTTCAGTTCTAGATGCAAAGACTAGCAGTGTGCCTCATTGTGTCCTTCCTTCTTACAATGAGTGAATGAAGGTTTATCCTTCTTTACAATTTTTGTTTTCCTCTCCTTCCATTTCAGTTTCTTCTTTCCTTTATTCTTGTTCTCAGAAGATTTGGATGATATCCCAACATCTAGGTTTACATTCCTACCTCTAACCTCTAGATGAGTTGCTTGCACTAATACGTCATCTAAGCTAGTGGGATTGAACATAAGTATAGTATGCTTCGAAATTCCTGAGTATAACTCTGTACACTTTGACCCTCCAATTGATGTACTATCTACCAATTCATCATTTCCTGCTGCATGTAAGCAAAAGGATAAAATTGCTTTTTAATGGCAGAAACAAATTCATTCCAAGTTGAAATGATTTTACCATGTTTTTTAAGATCTCCTTGTGTCTTGCCTTCCCACTATAGAAGTGCGGTTCCTCCAAGACGAAGGCTATCCAGCTGAATCTTCTTCCTTTTTGAATTGAATTTTGCACGCTGCAATATACATCAATTTGCCTTGTCCAATTATCTAGCTTTTATGCATTAAGTTCTCCATCATAAATTGGCAAATCAAATTTTACATCTAATTTGATCAATGAGGTTTTCTTTTTTTTCTTCTTAGAAGAACTAGTTTTATGAGAAGTAGACGATGATGATGATGATGATGGTGATGATGGAGGAGATGGTAGAGGCTGTAGTCCTCCTTTACTTTTATCTTCCTTCTCTTCTTTCTCTGAGGGACAAAGATAAAAGGTTCCTCTACTCCTTTGTCTGGTTTAGGTGATGAGGTGCCTTCACCTCTACCCTTTTAATGTCATGATACATCTCTTCCACCATGCCACGTATCATCATGAAGCTATCTGGGAACTTGCGTTCTAACCCAATTGAAGCTTCATCTGCCATCCTTCTTTGTAAAAAGACCCTTCCAATCTCAGCATTCACCTCAACAAGTTCTCCTTCACCTCGTTCAAGCCTTAACCTAATCAGCATTCAAATCTCTACACAAACTTGTCAAACCTTAAAAACCTTAAGCTCTAATACCACTTGATGTGAAATTGGAAAGGTATTATAGACTTATGTGTAGAGTTGTCTATATTACTTAGTGCGATGGATCGATAATATTGTGAATAACACAGACAATTAAACAATCACAAAACACAATAAAAACACTTCAACGCAGCCAAAATGATAAATGAGTTCACCAGACTTCTCGGTTATGTCTCTTGGTCCTAGCTTTGAGTGTTGACCTCCATATCATGTCTTCAAAATTGTTGTTACAAGTTGGAGCTCAAAAACAGAGTCTCAACACAAAAATCGATTTCACCACTGCGTTTCGCTCAAATCCTCGAGTCGAAATGAGCATATACATGACCGTATTGGTCACCCTCACCTCTAGACCCCCTAGAATGGTTCCAAAATACACGTCCCTGTCAACTTTCTGTGTTACAATGTTTCTATAACACGTTTTAGTTACAATTTCCAATAAACGTGGAAATAATATGTTTATAATAGAAACAGGCGAAAAATAAAAGGACTGGGGGGCGTGGGCAGACCCCAACCATCCGGCCTTTCCCTGTCACTGATGTTGAGAACAACCCATCTAACAACTGTCGCATCTCGCTCCTCAACTCATCCAGAAAACCTACACCATTGACTTTTCCTCTACCATCTGATGGCTGTCGTGTTGTTTCGCACTCCAGCTAGCACATTCGCTATTTCTTTGAAGGCATGTGATAAGATGGTTTTCAAGAGGCTACGTGTCACTTGCTAAGTGGTATCGCGTGCTCTCGATCAGAAACCGCTTCCTTCCTTGAGGGCATGTGATAAACCATTTACTTCCCTCTTGCATAAATATATCACATTTTTTTTTCCATATAACATGCTTGCATGTTTTGACACGATATGCGTTGAACTCCTTTGATCAGACAATCTTTGTTCTTTAGCGTTGTTACTCATCACCTAAGGTTTTAACTAATCATAGAGTACTACAACATCCGCTGCACTAACATCATCAGGTACCTGCGACTCTGACCCAGGTTGCCGTATGTCTTGCTAACGTAGGCTTTGACCTTTTGACTTGAATCCTTGATTAGATCTAGTTTCGTTATCCAAACTCGGATTTGCATGTGGTTTGCACCATTGGCTTTGTTTTCACAAGCTCTTCAACCTTATTCCACTTTCACCTGTATTTGAAGACTTTAGATCTAGAGGCTATGCTGGATCCATTTTGGATCATCCGTCCTACGACATCTTGGCTTTACTCTGGCTTATCTGTCATATCGCCATAGATTTCTTCAGAGCTATGGATTCGATCGAGGATTCTTATGTTCTTAATGGTTATGATTTGCATTTGGGTATTCACTATTTCTTTTAATATTTTCACTGCAATTTCATTTGGAAAAATAAAGATGGTTCCTTTTTACTTTTCTTGGTTCATGCTACTCATAACTCATTATTCATGAAATTCTTTCAAGAAGAAATATATCTCTTAAGTAGAAGATAATCCTACTAATAATTATTTGTCTAAATAACTTTTATGCTTTACTAAGAAGATTTTCACTTATCTGACTATGGAGAAAGTGGTCTGCACTTTGTTTTTAGACCTGGACTTTGTTTTTCCTCCCTACCGTGACATCTACTATTCGAGCAAATCCCCCCCTTGCTATCCGTGATTCCAGGGAAAATTTGGTCTATCCTTAGAGACCAAGTGTTTTCCTAGCTATGTGGTCTCACCACTGTTTGTTTTCGTGTTTCTTCTTACTATCTTAGATACCCCTATCCTCTTACTATCTTAGATACCCCTAACATCTTGATCTCTTGAGAGATAATGCCCCAAGATTTAGTTTTCTTGGAACAGATAACTGTCTCTCTTAACTAATTAGTAATAAAAACAATATTTATTCATAACTGCAAAATTCAACTTTCAAAACTTAATTCAAGAACAATTTATAATTTTAAAAAGAATTGTAATAGTTTGTTTGGTTGCAATAAAGACAAAATATATACATTAATGAAGATATTACAAATAATTTACTGTGTATTACAGATTTATTATTTACTACACAAAAACCGGAGAGGGGAAAAATTGAGTAACATCTTAAGTTTTACCATGGAGAATGGAGCTGAAGTTTCCTCTTTTTTATCTGTAAATGTTTTCCTTGCCTTAATGAAATATAATCTAAACCATATTGCTTGGGGGCTCAACCTGGAATTTTATTTTTATTTGTATACTGTGCATGACCCTGTTTCAGGTTGCGCATTATCTTCTGGAGTTTAACTCTATATTTTACTGTCAGCTGAAAATCTGGTTGTCTTTTGTTGAAAATGTAATTTCAACTGCGCATCGGTTGATCCGCACAGTAGCAAGGAATTATCGCCGATGAGAGATCGCCGATATCGCATCGGCGTATCGCAATCGGCGTTTCAAGTGGAGCATGACCTTTTTATAAATGAGCAATCGCCGATGGGCCGGACCCGACGATGGTATTAATTTTTTTGATTTATTATCGGGTCCACAGTATTATCACATCGGGGGAATCACAGTGGAGGACTTACAAAGAGTCATTTTTGTTTGCGATGAGCAATCGCCGATATCGCTATCGGCGTATCGCTATCGATGAATCCAAATGGCCAGGCCTTACTATGAGTTATGTTGCGACCCAACAACATTATAAATAGTTACTAATAAACTTTCAAGTACGCTCTGCAGGGCATGGAGATTGCGTGGAGTAAAACAAAGTTTTAATTGACAGCCAAATTTTCATTAAGGCATTTAATGAATTCCTCCTGGACATAGATAGTTGGTAGAAGCCTTAAAGTTTTTTTTTCTTGTTTACGGCACATAAAAAAAATAATAATGTTTGCTTTGGTAGTCATTTTTTTTCATACATATGAAACATATATGATATGTTTGTTGTTGTTGAAAAATTGTAATATAGAAAAATGAACGCACAACAGTGTGAGTAGAGAGAACAGGGGGAGCAGCGTAAAAGTTTTTTTTACAGCAGTAAAAGTAAAAGTATGTTTTTACAGCAACAAATGTAAATGAGATTTTTACACACAACAGTGTAAAATCTCAGGTGAATTTTTTTTGGTGAATCCCTCTGAGTGAAAGAGGATGAATCTTGTATCTAGAATTTTATTTTTAATGAATACAAAGCCTTTTATGGGTGTGTAATACTCTCTTCTCATAAATAATTTTAAAGCTTCCCTGTGTTAAAGATCCTGGAGAAAAACAGAGCATTGTCTCTGTGTGTAGTTTATGTTCTGTTTTTGGGATTTTACCAGAAAAATCCCCATCAGTGGTATCAGAGCCAAGTTCAGGCTCTTTGAAGACATTCAAAGAAGTTGAAGGAAGGAGTTTTCTGGCTACAGCAACTTCTCCAGCAAAGCGAAGACACAGTCAAGAAAGGATCCAGGTATTTCACAAGTTAATTTTTGTGTTAGTGTTGAAGAAACAGTCAGTTATTTTAAATACAGAGTCAAGTATTTGAATCATAATTTAGAGTGCTAGAATGGCTAGCACCAGCACCAGTATGGGTATGTTTAATCCTCAATTCCCACAGTTCAATGGGAAAAACTATGACTATTGGGCTATGACCATGAAAGCCCTCTTTTCCTGTCAAGATTTATGAGAATTAGTTCAAGATGGTTTTGAAGAGCCAGCAGATGAAAATGATTTTAACAGATTAACTCAGGTAGAGAAAGATCTACTAAAGAGCAATAGGAAGAAAGATTCAAAAGCCCTTGTATTTTTGTATCAAGCAGTGGACCAAAGTGTGTTTCCAAGGATAGCAGTAGCTAAGACATCCAAAGAAGCATGGAAAACCCTCACGACAGCCTATCAAGGCATGGAGAAAGTGAAGACAGCAAAACTACAGTTGTTGAGGAGAGATTTTGAAAACCTGTGCATGAAGGAGTCAGACAATATTGACTCATTCGTCACACATGTGATTGGTTTGGTCACATAAATGAGGACTCATGGAGAAGTTATTGAAGAAAGGAGGATTGTGGAGAAACTTTTGAGGGTCCTACCCTCAAAGTTTGATGTGGTTGTCACCACCATAGAAGAGACAAAGGATCTCTCAAACTTTTCAGTTGATGAACTTCATGCATCACTGATAACACATGAGCAGAGGTTGAGTAGAAATGAAAATTCATCTCTGGAGCAAGCCTTCAAGACCCAAATGCCTTTTGGAACAGGAAGAGGTCAAGGCAAAGGAAACAAAAGAGGAAGAGGTAGAAGCCAGAACAGAGGTGGAAGGAACAGTCCAGCAAATGCTCAAGGAAGAGGCAGCAATCCAAAATCAGAACCAAGGGCAAGGCAGCAGCCAACAAAGAGGACAATATCATGCTCAAGGACAGAGGTATAAAAAATCCAATGTCCAATGTTATTACTGTAAAAAATATGGGCATTATGCCAATGAATGTAGGAAGAAACAACATGATATGAGTAATACTTCTAGTGCAAATATCACTAGAGAAATGACAGCCAAAATAATGTTTTATTAGCTTGTAACATGGCCAAAACAAACAATGAAGACATATGGTTTCTAGATTCTGGTTGTAGCAACCATATGACAGGAAACATGGCCCTGTTTTCTGCTTTAGATCAAAATGTGAAATCTGAAGTCACACTTGGGACTGATAGCAAAATTTCTGTTATGGGAAAAGGAGAAGTGAAAATATTTACAAAGAAGGGTGAAAAGAAAACCATAGCAGATGTCTACTATGTCCCTGGAATGAGATGTAATCCCTTGAGTATTAGACAGCTTGTCCATAAGGGGTACAATTTTTTCTTTAAGAATGATGTATGCACCATCATGGATATAGCACCCAGCAAAAGATGCATTGTTGAAGTGAAGATGAGAAGGAACAGGATGTTCCCTCTTAGAATAAGGGCAGACTTGAAGAACAAAGAAGTAATTGCAGCAGTCACCCAAGAGGCTTTCCAAAGCGTGCCAAGGGATGAAAATTGGTTGTGGCACTTGAGATTTGGACATCTCAACTTTGGAGGTCTTAATTTGTTGAGCAGAAAAGGGATGGTAAGAGGACTACCATTGATAGAGAAGCCGAACAGCCTTTGTGAAGGTTGCATATTGGGGAAACAACATAGAGAAAGTTTTCCATCAGGGAAAAGCATAAGGGCAAAGGCACCCTTAGAGATTTTCCACTCAGATGTATGTGGACTGATGCAAACTCTATCACTAGCAGGAAACCAATATTTTCTAACATTCAATAATGATTTTACTAGAAAAACTTGGGTTTATTTTCTAAAGAACAAAAGTGAAGTGTTTGAAAAAATCCAAAATTTCAAAGCACTTGTCGAAAATCAAAGCGGGCTGCATATCAAAGTCTTGAGAACTGACAGAGGAGGTGAGTATATCTCCAAGGAATTCCTACGGTTTTGTAGAGAATGGAATTCATAAACAATTTACAGCAAGGTACACCCCACAACAAAATGGAGTCGCTGAAAGGAAGAACAGGACCATCATGGATATGGCGAGAAGCATGTTGAAGGCAAAGCATTTGCCAAATGATTATTGGGCTGAAGCTGTAAATTGTGCAGCATATATTTTAAATAGGTGTCCTACAAAAGCAATGATGAATAGAGTGCCAGAAGAAGCATGGAGTGGGAGAAAGCAAGGAGTCACCCACATGAGAGTTTTTGGATGTGTGGCCTATGACATTCCAGATCAGCTAAGGAGGAAGTTGGACAGCAAAGGGGAGAAATGTCTTTTCATTGGATACAGTGAAGAATCCAAGGCCTACAGGTTGTATATCCCATCTACCAAGAAGTTTTTTATCAGCAGAGATGTTCAATTCATTGAAGAGGAAGCTTGGGATGGAAGCATAGAGAAAACAATGAATGTTAAAAACTCTTGGTCTCATGATGAAGATGATGAGGAGGTGGATGAAATGCATCCCCAAACAGCAGCGCCAACACAAGGACAGCAAAGGAAACCATTGAGGATAAATGAGAGTGCTTCTCCAAGCACACCACAAGGAGGAAATTCAAGTGCGTCTTCAAGCACTTGCACACCAAATGAAAGAGGTAAGAAATTTAGAAATTTAAGAGACATTTATGATGAAGGTATGAATTCCTTATTTGCCTTGTATTGTCATGTTGATGACCCTATTCATTTTGAAGATGCAATTAAAGATAAGAAATGGATAGAATCTATGGATGAGGAAATGAATGCCATAGAGAGAAAAAAAACATGGGATTTGGTTGAGCTACCAAAAGGTAAAGAAGTCATTGGAGTCAAATGGGTTTATAAGACTAAGTGCAATGCTTAAGGCAAAATTGAAAGACACAAGGCAAGGTTCGTTGTCAAAGGGTACAAGCAGCAGTATGGGAGAGATTATGAGGAAACTTTCGCACCGGTTGCAAGAATGGAAACCATGAGAGTAGTGTTGTCCATAGCAGCACAAAACAAGTGGAAAGTTTACCAAATCGACGTGAAGTCAGCATTCCTAAATGGAGTGTTAAATGAGGAGGTCTACATTGAACAGCCTCTAGGATATGAGAAGAAAGGCCAAGAACACAAAGTATGCAGATTGAAAAAAGCTCTTTATGGGCTGAAGCAAGCGCCAAGAGCGTGGTAAAGTGGGATAGATTTCTATCTATTGGAAAATGAGTTTGACAAATGTGAGAGAGAACCCACCATCTACATCAAAGAAAAAGATGGTAAGATTTTAATTGTTGTGTTATATGTTGATGATGTGATTTTTATAGGTAATGATAACTACCTCATTAAAAATTTCAAATCAGTCATGAAAGAAGAATTTTAAATGACTGACATGGGTTTGCTGAGATACTTCTTAGGAATAGAAGTAGATCAAAATGAAAATGGAATTTTTATCTCTAGGCGAGATATGTAAATCAAGTATTGAGCAGATTTAACATGCAAGAATGCAAGGCAGCGATCACTCCCACAGTAATGGGATTAAAACTCAGCAGAGAGGACAGCAGTAAGGATTTTGATCCTAGTTTGTACAAGATTATTGTAGGCAGCCTTATGTATTTAACAGCAACTAGGCCTGACATTATGTATGCTGTTAGTTTAATTTCCAGGTTCATGGAAAGGCCAAAGGAGGCACATTGGCAAGCAGCAAAAAGAATTTTGAGGTATGTGAAAGGTACCAAAATGTTTGGAATTTTATATAATGTCTCAGAACATTCAGATTTGTTTGGATACACAGATAGTGATTGGGCTGGAAGTGTTGATGATCAGAAAAGCACTTCCGGTTATGTTTTCCATATGGGTTCAGGAGCCATTTCATGGGCTTCTAAGAAGCAGTCCATTGTAGCATTGTCTACAGCAGAGGCTGAATATGTGGCAGCTATAGCAGCAGCATGTCAAGCAGTTTGGATGAGAAGGATGTTGAGGAGCTTAGGCCAAGAGCAGGCAAAAGCGACAGTGATTTTTTGTGACAATAGCTCAGCTATTGCATTGTCAAATAATTCAGTGTTTCATAAGAGAACGAAACACATTGATACAAAGTTTCACTACATCAGAGAATTGGTGAACAATGGAGAAATTGTCCTAGAACATTGCAGGACTCAAGAACAGGTTGCAGACATCTTGACAAGGCCATTGGATCAGAAAAGCTTTGAATTTTTGAGGAAGTGTCTGGGTATGACCGAATGCCCAGCAGTTGAAATTAAAGGGGAGTGTTGAATTTGTAATTTCAACCGCGCCATACCAACGCCAAAACCACCGCAGTAAACCTCAAATCCGCCTGAATGATATCAGACCGCTTTTTGGGTGAGGTGGTTTCCGTACACAAGAGCTCCGATAAAACTTGGAGCTGACGCGTGGATGAGGGGTGACATCACCCTCTGACACTTATCGGACGATAAAAGTCGGTTAAAAATGGTCATCCGATATTCGTCCGATCTGCTCCAGCGTTCTCCACCATTGGATTGCACTCCAAGATGCACCCAAGCCTACATTTAACATTGCGTGAAGTAAACCTTGTTTGACCGCAGTTTTTGTCAGTGAAGTAATTTAATGAATTTACGATGGTCGTAGATTGTAGGTAAGGTTTTTAATTTTTATTTCACGGAAGATATGGGCATAATATATAAGTATTTAATTATAATGTTTTTTAAAATTTACGTGTGTAAGTCCTCTGTTTTACGGAACAAGTAAAAAAACCACATTTCGTAGTTGACCATTCAGTAAGTGAATAACATAGAATGCACAACGGTGCAGGAGAAGGCCGAGAGGTGAAAGAAGAAAACCAAAGGAGGTTTGTATGTGAAACCATGAATTGTTTCACACAGTAGTGAAACGGTAAAACTGTAAATCCCTGTAATTTTGTTTTCACACAGCAGTGAATGTAAATGAAATTTTTACACACAGAGGTGTAAAATTTCAAAGGAGACAAAGTAATTTCTTTTGTAATGTTTTGGTGAATCCCTTTGAGTGAAAGAGGATGAATATGTCTCAGTGAATTTATTTTAATGAATAGAAATATTTTATGGTGGTGCAATACTCTGTTCAGTAAATTTTTTTTTTCTTTAAAGCTTCCCTGTGCAAAAGATCCTGAGGAGGAAAAACAGAGCATTGACTCTGTGTTCAGTTAATGTTTGTTTTTGGGATTTTACCAGAAAAATCCCCAAAAGTTTTCCTCAAGTGATTTGAGATACACGTTCTCCGACAAACCCTCCGTTATTTCGTTTGCAGATGGACAAATTTCGTGCTTCAAGTCCACAACTGGACTCGGTGATATGCCCAGCTCATCATCTGAAGCCTCGAGAAGATATGAAAGATCAATCAGTGGAATGCCCAGCTCATCATCTGAAGCCTCAAGAAGATATGAAAGATAAATCCCCGTGTCAGAGCCGAGGGTTTGGGTTTCGTGGCCACTAAAAATATACGAGGCCGCTGAATTCTCCTCAGAGTTGAAAGGGAGATAAGAAGTGGAACATGTCGTGCGAATCTCTTCTTCCATGATTCTCATGAATCCATTGACGGCCTCCTCATTCGGAGCGCTTTCTTTTTCTTCCTCTTCTTCTGCTAAGGATTTTTCTATTTGCGAAAGAAAACAGTCAGTTTCTTTGCCATGGCAGCGTTTTCGCTCTCCAACATCAATGGAATCTTGGCCAGACTCAGCTTCACGTTCTCGTTTTCCGAGCGTCTGACACATGCTTGCGAAGTGCCCCAAAGATCTCAAAACGAAAAACAACTGTGGGGCACAGACCATAAGAAGGCAATAATCCGGTGGCAGTGAAGAACTACTATATCCTGCTATGGGTGGCAAAGTGCCTATGCTAACAGACGATAGCGGGATTAGCTATAGAGAGCTATTATGCATATAGCATCTCAAAATTTCAAACATAAGCAAGTCTACAGACGGAAAGCATTTATATACAAAAGTATGGGTTATTTGGCAAGCTGAAAGTTAGGATTAGAGTACGGCACGGATAGCTATTACCGTCTGCCATCACTCCCTATTGCCACGAAAAGTTTGGTTCGCTGCAATGTGGTCATTTTCTTGGACCGGTTCGATTTTGAATGACTTTTATGGGTGGACAATTTCCATGTCATGAGGCCGACAAGACACTTATCCTGCATTCTATTTAATCCTGGTTTGAGGCCCCCAGAAGAACCAGGGTTAGGGTTAGGGTTCGGGATTAAGATAGTGCGAAGCTTGTTCCGCGTGTTCACATCCCAAATTATTGAGCGGTTAGTGCGGTTTGTAATGGAATTGTGGATGGACGGTCATGAAATATGGCTCCACATAAACGATATTTATGATTTTGACTTTATCCTTTGTTTATTTACATATAACTAATGTATTGTTTGACACATTGACTATGTAATAATCCACTTAACTGTTGTCAACATTTTAATATTGAATGCATTGGAGATAAACGATTAAGACGTTTGTGTCTAGCAATGTAACGTTGGAGTGGCATAACAAATATTATATATGTAAATCACGTCATAATTCAGTTTATATGGGGGACATTCTTTCCAAGCCGACGCCATCTTCGACCTGAATTAAAAATATGTATAATTTTTAAAGTGGAAAATGGATTTTTATAATTCACTTTGCTTTACATAGTCAAACACAATTTAAGAGTAAAATAGAAAAAAGTGTGGGACGTGAATGGGCATTTTAGACCACCTGACGATTGATTCGCAAATTTAAGCGCGTTACTTTCATGAGTGATCTTAGTGGCTCTCCTCTATTTTGCAATAATTTACAAATTGCAAGGGAAGTGGAAGAAATACTCGGCAGTTGGTGTGAATGAGGGAAGCATATAATTCAAGTCTGTCCATTGTCCACACGCCAAAGAGTTGTTTGCCAATGAAATGGAGTCTATGACTCAGAATTTGAATCCAAGAGCCTTCTACTTTTGGCATTGTGTCAGGTGAACATATTGTTGAAAATGTAATTTCAACTGCACGAACAGTTGAACCGCGCAGCCGAACCCAACCCCGAAACCACAACAGTAAAAACCACAAACCAGCCGGTAAGTATATCACACCGCTTTTGCATAAAGGTAGTTTTCGTACACAAGAGCTCCGATACAACTTGGAGCTGACGCGTGGATGAGGCGTGACATCAGCCTCTGACATTTATCGAAAGGAAAAAGTCGACTGAAAAGGGCCTTCCGATATTCATCTCCTTCTTCCGATGTGCTCCAGCATTCTCCACCGTTGATCTTCCAAAGCTGCATAATGGAGTAAATTTTGGTGAGAAAGGGTCTTCCGATATTCACCTCAGCCGTTCGATTCGAGGAGGGTAAATAAAAGGTTGACGGGCAACTGAACCTGCATACGGCCAACATTAAAGGCTTAGCGTGGAGTAAAATTAAGTTTTATTTTGACCATACCATTTATTAAATATTTGTCATATGCGTAGGTGTACTTTTTAATTTTCCATAGTTACGGAAGTATGTGCGTGGATTAAATAATGGCATGGGCAATGTCATATGTTTTTAATTTTATTGTTTTTTAATTTTCACGGTCGTAAGTTTGATTTTGACCGAACAAGTAAAAAAAACATATAGATGTTGACCATTTTTGGTAAGTGTAAGAAATGTAAAAACGCACAGGAGTGCAGGAGAAGAAGCGAAGAGGAGAATGAAGAAAACCAAGAGGAAGTATGTATCAAAACCATGAATTGTTTCACACAGCAGTGAAAAGGTAAAATAGTAAATCCCTGTCATCTTTGTTTTCACACAGCAATGAATGTAAATGAATTTTTTACACACAGTGGTGTAAAATTTCAAAGGAGATAGAGTAATTTCTTTTGTAATGTTTGGTGAATCCCTCTGAGTGAAAGAGGATGAATATGTATCAATAATTTTTATTTTAATGAATATAAATCTTTTATGGTGGTGCAATACTCTGTTCTCAGTAAAAAAAGTTTAAAAGCTTCCCTGTGCACAAAAAAGATCCTGGAGTAAAGAAAATAGAGCATTGCCTCTGTGTGTTTTATCTTGTGTTTTTTGGATTTTGCCAGAAAAATCCCCAACAGTGGTATCAGAGCAGGCTTAGGCTCTTTGAAGGTGACAAAGAAGTTGAAGGGAGGAGTCTTTTTGTTGCAGCAGTCAGTTGTTTTAAAATATACAGTCAAGAAATTGAAGCATAACTAAGGAAGCAAGGAATGGCCAGCACAAGCACTGGTATGGGTATGTTTAACACCAGCTCCCACAGTTCAATGGAAGAACTATGACTTATTGGGCAATAACTATGGAAAAGCCCTGTTTTCCTGTCAATATTTATGGAGAATTAGTTCAAGATGGTTATGAAGAACCA
>APFE030526938.1:6475-19307 GCA_000404065.3 Pinus taeda
AATACACGTCAAAAACGCTTCTAGAAGGCTCTAGAAGTGACCACAAGTAACTTTTTAAAGATGAAACTCGCGCCTTTTGACCTTTACAGGGGTACGCACCCATCCTTTGGCTTACAGAGCGTACAAGTACGCAGGCACAGTGTGTTTGGGATGCGTACACGCAGGCAAGGTAGAGAGAACCTGCGTACCCAGAGATAACATGTTTTTAAGTGACTTTCTCTCTTTTTGAAGTTTGACATGAAGAGCAGAGGTATGAGGCTTGACAAGGAGGATAATATGACTATTGATGGAGCCATATTAACTGCAGATAGTCATGGTGACAAATTTCAGTGTAACACCCACGTTAAGATAGAAATGGATGATATGTTGACCTGCAATAAGGAAATTTAGACAGAGACATCACCCTCAGGAGCGATAAGGGCCATGAATGCAAAACAACGCAATAGGAAGATTCAGGTAAAACTCTCGATCTCCACTGCCATATGGAAAAGAGATCTGAGAGCAGTAACCCTACGAGAGGGTTTGACTTAAGCTCAGCAAGCAACAGAAAAGCTTATAGAGCAAACGGTCCCTTGAGAAAGGTATGAAGAGCTACAGTAGCAACTTAGGAATGTCAATCTATCCGAAAGCCAGGCCTTTGAAGGGTGGTGGAGGGAAGAAGAAAAAGTCGCGAAGGTAACTCATAGGTTAGATATAGTTATCAAGAAGATGGATACCTTATGTTCTTTATACATTGACGTCCTAGCATGTAGAGCCCCTGCTAAGAATTATGCCTTGTTTTTAATGGAGCGATATTTGCAATTGAAAATAAAGGTTGTTAAATTAGGTGCTCCCATACAAATTAACACCATCAATGATTTTATAAACTATTGTAAGCACTACGGGGTAAAAGTTTAGAGAATATTGTGTGAGTTTTATTTACATAACCTTGTATTAGACCAGGAGACTGAGCTGAACCCTGGCCCTTTTGTTGGGGATATCCAATTACCGGCATTTATTTCATTTGGGGTTAATCAAATTAAATGGCTTAAATCCTATAATGCTTTCCAAAGGCAAGAAAACGGATTGGATTTGTGGGTAAGAGCTGAGCCTAGGAATCCAGTATAGTTGTGGAGAAAACATAGAAACTTCATGAAGACTCTAGGTGTAATTGAAGCATTAGGACCCATTAATGAGGCAATCATTAAATAGGGAATAGAATACTTTTTCTCTATCAAAGACCTTGCCATTGATGCGGCTAAATTTCGGTATCAGATCTCTAATCCGAATATCCAGCTCAGGGAACCATTTAAGTATGAAAATTTTAAATTAGCCACCAACTGCTTGCACCTCTATGGCGAAGTCATTTTGAGGGCAGGGCCATCCTAGTTAGGATATAGGTTATGGAGTCCAATTATTTGGCACATTACACTCGGATACCAAGCCCTGTATGAGATGCCTGAGGGTCAGACAGGCCATTTCTTTGAACACCTAGTTATGCATCATGGCTGTACACCTTCACATGAGATTCCATCTCCAGCCTACTCTCTCACTGCATTACATGTCAACTACAATTTTTTCATGAGGGCATGAAAATGGGTAAGCAGGGAGGTGTGTGGAGTACTAAAGAAGGTATGTTTTTGGTAATTATTTCAGCATATTTTGATTAGAACTTACAAACCTTTTTCATCATGAACTAGGAAAATGATAAGGAATTGCAATAAAACCTGCGAGATTAATATGCAAGACAAAAACACTGACAATTATCATTTCCTTATGCAGAAAGAAGGAAAAATGAGAAAATATTGTTCCATAGGAAAGGACAAGGACGGGTTAACCACTGTCCCTTTGACGGGGAATTGTATGCAAACAAGGCAAAACAAATCAAAGTGAATCAGCCCTAAAAAGGAAGTGGAGATATCGGCTCAGTGCAAGAAAGAAAAGAGATGACTGAGGACTAACGGTTTGGCGAATCCTTCAGGATCCTTGATCCTAAGGGATCGTTGCTTTAACTATATTTGCACCTAGATATCTATGCCTTCACCATTATAAAAGGGGCAACACTGTTAGCTCAAGGAGAGTTGGAATCTATTATGTTTTGTGTAATTTTCTTTAAGATTAAAAATTTGATCATCGAGTCTCGTTAAGAACTTATCTATTGTAATTCCGCTTTATGAATTAATACGGACTTGGTTGCTATTTCATCTCTGAGTCTGGAATAACTTCAAGCAGTATACCCCTGGAGGCCAAGGGCCCGGTCCTGGAGGACACTTGCTCCTGTACTATTACGTTTGGTTTATGTGTGGTTTGCTTATCGACATTATTTGGTAATCTAATGCATTTTGTAGTTTACATCACATGCTCTGTTATGTTTAATATATTAAGGTTTCTAAAGATAGAACTATTGTATTGACTCTACATCGTATCACTGTCCTTTTAAGTGTTGATATAGTACTGTGAGTCTTTACAGAATACTGTTTTTGTTTAATTACAGAGCCTCTGTGTTGTGCCTTGTTCATTGACATTACGGAATTCATCTTGGGAATTATGTTCTTTGCGATTGTTGGATCTATAAACAATGTTGTTCTATTTTGAAATGTAGTAGTACTCTTTCTAACTGAGATTGATAACTGGATCAGATTACTATTAAGGTGTGTCATGTGTATATAGGGTTTTCAAGTGTTGTTCTATACTTCATCATTAATCTGTGCTGTTCCATTTTGGTGTGTTGTTCAATCCATTCTTGAGAGTGGAGGATTGCCATTTGATTCCTGTAGGTCACAATTAGTGCATTTGATCTTGTAGACTAAGGTGTTACTGCTTGTTAGACTTAGTTTTTGTTACATTTTCTTGTTTGCTGTTCCATTTCAAGTTTCTTGTTCTATTTCTTAATTGTTGTTCCATTTCTTATCTGCCGTTTCATTTCTTGTCATTTGTTATTTTGGTGTGAAGAATGATCTCAGGCTGTAGTGAGCATTGACATCTATTTTCTGGCTCCTAGATCCATGATTTGTTCTCTGGTTTCCTTTTCCATCAGTTTACAAAGGGATGAGTTATTGCTACTAAACCCTTACCTGATAAATTGCTAAGTTTTCTGAATGTGTGGTTTAATATTTTTAAGTAGTTAGCATCCATTTACTCTTGCATTTCTGAGCACTGTACTACTAGCATTACTTTGGAAAATGATAGCCTCAGAATGAGACACTCTTTGAAATAACAAAATGTTCCCGGATTGACATATTAATGTGAGGTAATTAGAGGTGAGGGAGACCCTTTCTATAGCTTGACACCAAGCACATTGATATCCGGTACCATCATCTTCAAGACTGTGTGGTGAAGAGGATCATGTTGTTGTTGTATGTTTTGATCGAGGAACAAGATGCACATATTTTGACTAAGGCATTATCAAAATGCAAGTTCGAGTTCCATAGAGAGGATTGGGGTGACTGATAATCCTTTTCTTGTTGAGAGGTAGTGTTGAAACTACCAGCAAGAAATGCTAAAAATAGAAGTGCTAAAAATAGCACTATTATAAATAGCATTTTAGGATACATTCCAATTTTAGTTAGTCCTTGAACTAAAGTTGAGAATTAAAATTCAAATCTGATCTTACTAGTTGTTTGTAAAATAATTAATTAATTCATCTTGAGCTAATTAGTTGTAGGAAATCAAACATGAAGTCTATGTGAAGACATGCAACAATTTCTCCATTAATTGAGGAAGTTATCCCTTGATTAAGGAGATCATGATGAGTTATACTTTGAGTTGTAATTAGTTAGCTTAGTTATCTAAGTTAATTTGAGTTAGATTAGTTCCAACAGTTTGTGGAACCGATTATGAGTTCATTTAGTTAATGCATGCATGCATGTAACTGCCGCACTTCAGATAATTGAATATTCTCTCATAAATAACTCATGCATGTCAGTTCAGTCAGAGACCCAATTGAGATCAGATGATGGCACAGTTTACTATCAGTTGCAGGAATATTCCATTGAGGATATCTCTTTCATGCAGAAGGAATTCACTCCTTGGAGATTGTGCAGTTACCTCTAAGTTTGATGTGTGTGTGATGAGGCCAATTGACATAGGTGGCGGCATTGGACCATAATAAAAATTGTGCAAGGAAATAGTAGGCCTGGAGGATTGGAGGAAGACATATCTTGTGTCTATTCAATCTGTGAGCTGTTTTGAGGGATTGTACTGAGACCTGGATAGCTTGTGAGCTAAAGCTTTGTGTAATATAGACATATTTCCACTTGTATGATAATACAGTGATCAAGGTCTTTAGCTGAGGCTTTCCCCAGAGTATTCTTCTATGTTCATGTGTGATTGATCTCTCATTCTTTGTTATATGTGTTCTATTTGATCTTGCTCATAATCGATTAAGCTTCCGCAAGTTTGTTTGTAGAAGTAGATCAAGTATTTTTCTTTAGTATATTGCATTATCAGGCGATCTACAGTGGAAAATTCTACAAACAATCCATTTTTAAGAGATAACCATGAAAAACAAATGAACTCCATGTTGTCAGATGACTTCATGCACTGTGCTTAGTAAAACGATTGGAATCACAAAGATTTGTTGTGCCCTGCAAGTTAAAACTTCATAGAAAAATACATAGCAACAATATTAATGCCAAATGTGCAGAAATCATCTAAATAATTTTCCAATTGTTCTGCAATCCATTATTGAATCGTCATACGTGCTGCAAAATTAAGATGCTGTCAAAAATATTTGAAGTGGAAAAAATATGAAAAAGTACTTGTACTAAAAAATTATTTCATTCAAATTTTGAAAGTATTTTTTGTTTTTATAAATTTCTTTATAAAATTGATTGCATCATTGCAAAAAAAAATTAATGTATTTTTTCTTTATCAAAAAGAAATTATAATAAAGAAATGATCTATTATTATTATTATTATTTATCTTTTAATCATGAGAGACATAGGGAATGAAACACCATGTGTCTAAAATCAAATTTATAAATTAAATTGGACTCTTAGAACTCATGGCATACAGAGCAGAGTTTGTTATTCACTTGGATTTTTCTACTTTCAAATTGCAATGTTAAAACAGTTGAAAACAAATCATTTTTTCCTCTCGAAATTTGCAAAATGGAGCTCAGACGAACCCTTAATTTCTCCCATATGGTTGTGAAATTAGGAAAACAATTTATGGGTTACCTAGCCCACCTTGTTCCTGAAACAACCCATGTCTTGTCTTTTTCTAATTTGCCTAGGTTTGCTCAAAAAATGCATTTTAAAATTATGTGTCAAAACAGTTACATTTTATGTGATGCTCAGGCAACAAAAATCGATTGTTGTGAATGGATTTTTTTTTTTTATCTGCAAGTTTGTTGTTGGTTATGCCTACTAGTTCATGAGCATCTTGGGAAATGCTTGAAAAAATTCTATGAGCAATCACAACTTCTCTCTAACTACGTGTAGACGGGCTACTGTGTGATCTGCTTCTGTCATGATTTTTCCCTCTATACTGTGCCACCTCTCCAATTAGTTTCAACGACCTTTTTAGCCTCCCTTCATGTTCAAGATTTTAGGACATACAAGGGTTTGAAATCCAGAGCAGAGCACTAGCTTCAAATGGAGGTCTAGTCTGGCTTGAAAAGTAGAGCACCATCTTAGAGATGTTTCTTTGTTTTTTTAATTTTTTTATTATATTTTAAATGATTTTTTTTTTAATGTTTTGGTTTTTTTGTTGTTTTTTTCCTTTCCTTTTTTTTAATTAAATTTTAAAAATAAAGGTTTTATTTAGCAATTAAAAAAAAAGATATATAAATTAACTAGGCATTTTTTTTTAATAAACAAAGAAAAATAATTTGTTTCCAGAAGATTTGATACAAGAGAAATTCAGACGGAGATCAAAATTTAGGATGTTTTTTTTTTTCACAAGGAATAGTTAATTTAGATTTCCTAGTCATTTTTAGATTTATGAATTTTACTACAAAATTGCAAAGCTAAATTATTCAATTTCTTTTCTGATCTTTCAGGTCGCACAAGGTGCAATAAGAGAGCATACTTGGGACTTTCTTTTTTTAGATGTAAGCAATAAGGTCTCCAAATTACACTTCCCAACAACGATGCAAAAATGTTTATTCAATATAATGTCTTAAACTGCTTACATAAATTATGAACCAGGGTTAGTAAACTGATGAAGTTTGGTGCACAATATGTGCTCAGTTAACCTTGTTTCTTACTTCGTTGAGTATGTTTTTGTCTTGTTTTGAGGGTTTTTCCTTTTATGCCTAATGATTTTAATGGATATTAAGTGTCAATGATCAACTAAGTCTAATGGATGTTCAATATAAAAACTAATTTCTAAGAAGGAAGAAAAGGAAATGTACTTCAACTAATTTAATTTGCATAAATTCAAATAAAAAATTTGAATGGTTAGTCTAACCTAGGCCGGCACTGTGTCTATGAAAAGCAGAGCATTTTTCTAGATACAATTGTATTCATTGAGAAGATTAAAATGAAATCACTTCCTATCCTATCCTTGAAAACTCTTAATCAAAAATAAAACTAATCCTATTCTATGAAATGAAAGTAAGCAACATAAAAACAACTATGATCTACTTCATGCTCGAATACTGTTGTGAATGTTCAATATAGGAAGATGTCAAAATAATATTCTTGAAATGACTTAAGCAATTGAGTATACATTAGATGTGATATAAGAAAGCATAATAAAAGCATGGAAAGGAAAACTTGCAGCTACTATGTGATCTAATGCCTCTTAGGAAACCCAATTTGGAAGAACTACCTTCTTGGACATGTTGATCATGATATTACACAATAGATGAAAGCTTAATCTAAAAGGCATGAAAAAAGTAGAAGGAAAGAAACTAAATAACTATTTATTCTTAATGCCCCAAGCAACTAATATTGGAAAATAGTTGAATGGTACCTTCTTGAGGAGCTCTTTGGAAAAAATAGGGTTAAACAGTGAGTGTAAAGTTGAAGCTAAGAAAGCATTATCAAGACATGTGAAAGAAAACTAAGTCATTGTATGCTCTAATGCTTCAAGCAATCCAATTTTAGAAACTAGATAAAACACTACTTTCTTGAGAGGCTCTTAGGAAAGATAAAATTACACAGTGAGGTACATCTACATTTCAAAAATAAAATAAGATTTGCAATGGAAAGCTAAATTAATTGCATGAATCAAAGTAAAATAAAGTAATTAATCTTACAAATTTACAAATGGATGCACATGGTTGATGGGGGCCCTTCCATTGTCCAATAGCATTCCAAATTGCAAAACTCACATTCTAAAATTCAATAATAGAAAAGAACCTTCTTTATTGATAAACTGACAACTTTACACAATGGAAATCTACACTCCTAATGTCATTACATCAATAGCTCTTCACATTACATCCCATTCCATCTCAAGCCTTGTTACAAAACATTCTATAATTCTTTCTCTTTCTTTCCTCCTTTTTCAGTCCTTTGATAGGAGAAAACTTCACCTATTTATATAAAAAGGTGAGAAGATATCTCATTAATGAGAGTCCATGAATTTCTCCCTATATCTCTAGAGTTATAACCAAAAGAGGAAATGATAAGACACATGTCTTCTTAGAGTTTCAATACAAATAGGAAATGAGACACATATCCTTATGATCCCATGATCTTCTCCACTCAAATTAGAATGTGATTTTGGGAGGCCACATAAAGGTCTTTTAGAAGCTTCCTTTTGACCTACACATGTTGATAATATCATCCCACTTGTTAGGTATAAGAATATGCACATTATTCTCTAATTTATAACCATAAATTCATTTAGAAATGCTAAGAGTTAATAAAGTTCGGAAAAACATAAATGTGACTGTTGGGCTTCAAAATGTCACTCATTACCATACATTTTTCACCTATGCTTCCATTATATCACTCACTATTCACCACCTTGTCACTCCATTTTCCCTACTATTCACCATTAATGGGTCTCATTTATATTTTCCAAATACTATTTATTTTTAAGCATTTTTGAGAGAAATTCTTGATTAAATATTAGAAAATAATATATTTTACTTTATATATGGAAAGTGGGTTGTTTTTGTGACATGTGTAGGTTCTACGGAAGCTTCCAAGACACCTTTATGTGACCTTGAAGGATCAAATTCGAATTTGAGAAGATAAACCTCATGGAGAACATGATGATCTCATGGAGAAGATCAAGGACAAAAAGGGGTTATGTGTCTAGATGGTTGAGAGATGTATGGAAATAAAAGAGAGATTAATGGATCATCATTATGAGTTTGTTATCCCATTCCATTGTATAAATAGGAGTAAAATCTCCTTCATTTGTAATCTTATAATCTTAGAATCTTCATTTGTAATCTTAAGAAGTTGGTTTGTACATCATGATGGAGATTTTGAAATAAAGACTCACACGTTCATTTTGTTGCTTCTACATTTGAGTTCCCTTTGAAGTGGTATGCTTGTGGAGTTATGGAGGGCCCCCATGGCCTCACTTGCATGCTTATTTTAGGTATAATTTAATTTATTTTTCAAATGTATTTAGATGTGTGATGATTTCTAAATGAATATTGGTTTAATTCTAATCTACATATGAAGGGACACAAAGGAATTTAAGTTAAATTCCCCTTCTATTTGATCTTGAACTAAAACTGAATTTCATTCTCCATTTCTCATTTGAAGTTATTGATGCATTTCTTTTTTGAAGCAATGGTGATTGTGACATATTAGAATTGTGAAGAAGGAAAATATGGACCTCCTTAGTTAGGAGCTTCTTCCTTTGCATCTTCTACATCATAAGCCAGTATTGATTAGTGCTCTTACATTTATCTTCATGAAAGTAGTATTGTAGGGAAGGACAACCTGGTTCTCCTAAGTTAGGAGCCTATTTCCCCATATATTACATAAATGAATTAGAAATCTTTCTAGATCTATATATTTTAGATAGGCACTTCTAAGTTTACCTTCCTGGGTTGACATTAAATTAAGCTCTAATTTGCATCCGCATTTTAGACCCAACAGTGACAAAATAATGATAATGGTAAGGTAAATGTAATGAAATGGAGGTAAATGTAATGGAATAGAGGTGGAGTGAAGGTGACAATATGGAAATATAAGTGCAAATGTAATGGAAGTGAATGATGGCCCAATAAGCTTTAAAGGGACTCAATTTTATTGGAGCTTGGTAACTGTTGTTATAAGCAAATTATGCTAAGTGTAGAACATCCTCCCACTTAGTACATCTATCCATGACGTACATCCTTAGCATGTCTTCGAGAATCTGATTAGTTCTTTTTGTCTTCCCATTATTTTGGGGGTGGTATATAGTACTAAAGTTTATTTATGTCCCTATGCCCCCAAATAAGTCTCTCCAAAATTTGAAAGTGATTTTTTCATCCCACTGAGAGACTATCATCATCTCTACTTCATGTAATTGGAAAATCTCTTTCATAAAAATGTTGGCAATTTGAATCGTTCCATAAGTAGACTATACTTATATGAAATGTGTTTCCTTTCTTAATGTGTCGACTACTACTATAATGGAGTCATGTTATCATTTAGTCTTTAGCAATCTTGTAAAAAAATCCATTGAAATTACTTCCCATTTCAATTCAAGAATGGTTAGTGGATTTAATAATCCGGAAAGAAGTTGGTGCTCCAAATTTCCTTGCCCACATTATAAACATTTTGACAAGTATTTTATAACATATTTTTTGATGCTCGGTCAGGAAAATAATTTCCTTAATGTTGTTACCATCTTTTGTTATCCCAAATGTCCTGCATAAAATTTCTTATGATATTTGTCAAATATCAAACATTTTGAAGAACTCGCATTGGGGACATACAATATTTTTATGTAGATTAACAAGTTTTAAGAGTTCTGTAAGTAACCAATAATTTTTGTTTGTCACATTCTCTGTTGAATTTCCAGGTATATAAAGTCTTCTAAAATGAAATGTTTAATCTACTCTACAAAATTTGTTTTAATATTTCTAACAGATACCGCCATTACAACATGTGCATGTATTCCTAATCCATCTACGACTTTATTTTATTTTCCTTTTGTGTGTTTAATTTCAAACTCGAGTTCACTAAGAATATCTATCCACCTAGACTTTCTACCATTAAGATCTGATTGGCTAAAAAATTATTTCGGCCTGATATGATATGTTACCAAGGTAAAAAAAATTCCTAATAGGTAATTCCTCCATATTTTTATATCATGTATTACAGTAGCCAACTCTAGATCATATACTGCATCTTTTCATGTGTTTTCAGCTTCCTGGACTGATAAGCTATTACTGAATTTTCTTTCATAAAAGATTCTCCTAACACGTGCAAACAAGCATCTATGAAAACAATAAACTCTTTATTTGGATCCACAGTCTATGAAATAGGAGCCATTATAGTTAAGTGTCTCAATTTATTAAATCTTTCTCTACATTTGATTCTCCACTCAAATTTTATTCCCTTCTTCCTTAAAGATGTAATATGACATGCCAGTTTAGAGAATCCCTCCATAAATATTTGGTAATATCTTGTGATTCCCATAAATGAGCGGATAGATGATACATCCTTTCATATGGGACAATTCAAAATAGAGCTAACCTTCTCAATATAAATAGACAACCACTCTAAAATAACCTAACACAAATATTGTGTTTTTTCCTTATAAAAATCATAGTTTCGAAGTTTAGCGTATCGCTAATTTTTCCTTAAAGTTTGCAACACTAATGTAAGATGTTCATCGTGCTCCTCTTCTATAATGCCCCGGGATAAAAATGTAAATATTTGATTTACTGTGGTAAATATAAATTGAACCTGTTATTATTATCTGTTTAAAATTTAAATATAATTTGTTTTCAATATGAGATGTAAGAGTTTTTTTTCCTTAAAGGAGGTAATTCTCAAGGAGGAATTTGACCTCTTGAGGTGGAAAGACAGTTGCTGCGAAAGCAAGCCTAACTACCTTCCCTAACTGGAAAATTTTCGAGAGAAAAGAAAGGGGCGAGAGGAAAAATTTGCACTGTTGTGATAGGCAAAAAAAAAAAGAAGAAAAAGAATCCAATAAATAAGAAAGGTGGCTAAGTCTAGTGATGATGGGATAGCCTTGCTCATTGTACGAGCAACTTGTGGAAGACTATGGTCTAGCAAGAAGGAAGGGGGGAGATTCTAGTTCTGAAGGATGAATCTCATGGTCAGGTGGTTTGAAAGACAGTAGACCCTGATTCGGGTGATTGACATGAACGACTTTTCAGTTGGCGAACTCCAGGTACATAAGAAATCCCTAGGTTGGGACTCTTTTGGAAGCTTTATAATGTTAATTTTTTTATTTCCTCTTTATGTTGTGAAAGGGGAGTGGAAGAATTTTCTTACAGGGAACTAGGATGGGAAACTAAGTGGAGGTATGGTTGTCCTCCTAAAGAAACCTTTACTGATGCAGGTGTTAAGAGTTTTGAATCTTGTTCTTTAAAAAGAATTCTGGGTGTCAAATGTGTGAGTGGTCTACTGGGAAATCTTTTTTAGAGATTATAGAAATAATGGAAAAACAGAAACCTCACAGGCTCACCATAGATTCAGAGTCTTCAAAAAATTGTCATTATAGCAAACGAAATACATTCCATAAACAACAGAAAGTCCTATAGGGTTCTTTCTGTATTCTATTCATGCGCCTTATTATAAAGAAATGTAGAAAATCTTAACATTTAAAATTAGAAACTGAGTAACATTCGTTGTTATGAACCAACTCAAGAAAAGATAGAAAAGATAGATCAACACCTTAGAATTCAGCCTCTTCGATGGGGAAACCTCCTTTACATTACATTAACGAACAATTCTTGGATGATACAAATGACAAAACCTCCTTTCTATATATAGGAGTCTAAGGAGTCACAATATAACCCAGCCGACCTAACAATAATAATATAAAGCTACAAAAATAACAATAGAGGGATTCTATGGGCATAATAACAATTGGGCAATAGGGCCACAACAATATTAATAAGGTGTACAACGTACAATGTAGGTGGGGTAACACTATATTATAGGGACCAGCATTGCCCCCCTCTCAAAAAAAGTATGTTGTCCTCAATGCTTGAGTAGTTTTGGATACTTCTGTATAAAATTCTCATCCTCCCATGTGGAATCTTTAGCAGATAAGTTCTTCCACTTGATAATATACTCTAAAATTGATCGATTTCGTAGCTGTTGAGTTCTTGTTTCTGTGACTACTTCTGGTTCCAATATAATTTTTTGTTCCTCATCAAGTTCTGGAAATATTATTTGAACTAGGAGCTTGTCACCTATAACCTTCTTTAAACATGAAACATGGAAAGCTCGGTGCAATCGAGAAGCGTCGTGAAACTCCAATTTGTAAGCCGTAGTACCAATCTTTTGCAACACCTTCTACAGATCATAATACTTTGGTGATAATTTATTACCCTTCTTAGCTTGCTTGAGGGACATTTGCTTATATGGCTGTAGCCGTAGGAATACCTAATCACCTACATCAAAACTTCTTTCACTGCGATGTTGATCTTCCCGTTGTTTCATTCTATTCTGTGCCAACACGAGGTTATCCTTAAGAGTTGTGTAGGTTTTAACCCCGTACAGAAATTAGCTGCATACGAATTCTAAATCACAAGAAAAAAAAATGCGAGAGCATAAAACACATATACACAAAGATTTCCCACTGAATCTCAAAACCAAGACTACTAGCTTGATTTTTCATTATATATCTCCCACTTGTTGTTTTCTTTCCACAAGGGGCCATAGGAGAGCTTAGTCATTTTTCCAGCCCTGAAACACCCATTGTTTCTCTACACCAAGAGAACTTCTCAGAGCTCACAGATTTTGT
>APFE030526938.1:26082-42687 GCA_000404065.3 Pinus taeda
TTATCTTTCCTGGTTTCCCTACAATACCCCTTAATTCAACTTCCTTTCCTTCCATAGAAAATTTGATGAAAATTTCTTGAAAATTAAAAGCTATTGTACCCAAGGATTGTAGCCATTGGACTCCTAGTACAACATCAGCACCTCCAATTGAAATGGAAAGCATTGGGCTAGTCAACACATATTCTCCCGTGGATAGCTTGATATTATGGCACTTTCTAGAGCAATTTATTGTTCCTCTATTTGCAAATCACTTGGCACTCTGGTGCTGGATATAGGAAGCAATTAAATTCTTTTGCTACCTTACAATGACTAAAATTGTGGGTGCTTCCTGAATCAATCAACACTATTACCTTTTTCTTCTTGATTTGTCCTTCTATCTTGATGGATTGAGGAGTGGTAATTCCCACCAATGCATTACAAGATATACTCAGATTCATTTGTTCTTCATCTAGGCTTTGTTCCTGGAGTATATCCTCTTCTTTTAACCTTTCTTACTCCTTTTCTTATTCCTCTTCACAATCTATGTAGAATAATTTCTTCTCAGCACACTTATGACCTTTGGTGTATTTCCTATCACAACTGTAACAAAGCCCTTTCACTCTTTCTTATTCTAATTGTTGTGGTGTCAACCTTATAGGTTGTGGAAGTTTAGTGACAACACTTCCATCTTTATAGTTGTGAGTGGTTTTCTTCTTGGTTGCCATATTTTTCTTTCCATTTTTATTGCTAACCTGAATGCCTTCTCTAATGAATTAGGTTCCCAAAGGCGAACATCATGTTGGATATTATCTTTTAAAGACCCTATGAACACATCAATCCTATGCTCCTCTGGAATATATTTTACCCTTATGTTCAATTTTTGGAACTTCTCAATGTGCTCCACTATTGAACCCTTTTGTTTGAGACTCATAAATTGGCTAAAAAAAGTGTTTCTTTTTGTATCCTCATAATGTGCTATCAATTCTTCTGTAAAAATTGCCGAAGTGATAAATTGTTTACGAGAGCAAAGCCATTGATACCATACAAACTGATTTGGTTCCAAATATAAAGTTGCCATACATAACTTTTCTGTGTTTTGCACATTATTGAGATCGAAAAATTGCACCATCTGTAATATCCATGTTGTGGGATCCTTGCCATTAAACTTCCTCATATCGATTTTTGGAATATGGTGGGTCTTCGATCCAACATTAGAGTCTATGGAATCATGATTAACATTTCTTTTGTTCTCATCATGAGTTTCCTTTAGTACCTTTTCACCATTAGTGACCATTCCTTGAAGCAACTTATTCATATTTATTCTCAATTCTTCCATCTTATCATCCATGCCATCAATTTTAGTGTCCATGCCATTCATCTTAGCATCCATGCCATTCATCTTAGCTTCCATGCCATCTATCTTAGCTTCTACGCCCTTCTTTAAATCATCCATCTTAGCTTCTAAACCTTTCTTTAAACCATCCATCTTAGCTTCTACATCTTTCCTTAAAGCATGCATCTTAGATTCTGTTGCTTTTTGTGCAAGTGACACTTGTTGCACTTGTTCTTGTAATTTTGATATATCATGTAGCATTTCTTCCTCTTCTTCATAAGTCATGCTAGAGCTTTTAGGTTCCTTACTAGGTGTCTGCATTTCCTTTCCTTGGGGCATTAGTTATCGATAATAATGCTCTACTATGCCCTTTGAATTCCTTCAAAATAAATTTCAAATCAATCTTAAGCAAAAATTTAAAAGAATCTACACACCTTTTTTCGCTTTGTAGGAGCTCGATATTGCCTCTGATGTATCTCTGTACATTCAAATCATCTAGTTCTGAAATTGTGACCTACAGTAGCCCTCTGTGTCCTCTTTCCAATGCCACTAGTTTGATCCAAATTGGATTCTCCAAAGAAGCGTTATGTGATATCTCCCACACTGTCCTGATTATGGACTAGTTCAGTAGGGCGAACTTGTACGATGTGCCACAAGTTACTGTTTCGACCTTTGGCTTTTAAAAATATATAGAAGAAACTACAGTCTGTCCTCTTTCTGTGCCTTCCTACGCAATTTCAATCCAATGCCTAGAGAAAAAGTTATGATGATTTTCCCCAGGTGACTTGTTTGGAATGTAATTCACGAGTCTGTAAAAAGACCAACTTCCTCAAATCATATCTCCGCAAATATAGTGCAGAAAGCTCTGAAGTTCGGACCTGAGATTTAGCATGATGTCTTCTCAAATGGTTACTTTTTTCAACTTCTGAAACATCACATAAAGAAAGTTATAGCGAGAATTCCACGATGACCTGTTTGGAGCAGCGAAACCCTAGAACCCAAAGCTCTGATACCAAATGTTATGAACCAGCTCCAGAAAAGATAGAAAAGATAGATCAACGCCTTAGAATTCAGCCTCTTTGAGGGGGAAGCCTCCTTTACATTACATAAATGAACAATTCTTGGATGATACAAATGACAAAACCTACTTTCTATATATAGGAGTCTAAGGAGTCACAATATAACCCAGCCGACCTAACAATAATAATATAAAGCCACAAAAATAACAATAGAGGGATTCTATGGGGCACAATAATAACAATATGGGGGAAATAGGGGTACAACAATATTAATAAGGGGTACAACTACAATAGTAATGGGGTAATCACTAGTATTATAGGGACCCAACATTCGTGTAATGAAAAATATATTTAGACTTTAAAGAAAGCTCTGAGTAGTAAAGTTACAACTGCAAGGGTGTGTAGTCTTCATGGCCAGAGTTTATTTGCTCCTATTAGCATGCAGATAAAATCTATAAGACAACAATGTAAGCACTCAAATATACATGTACAATGACAAAAAGGCAATCTTACAAATCTCAACACCATATGGGAACGAGTAAATCTAAGAGAATGCATAAAAGAATAACCCTGGCTCTAAAAGCGAATTCAGGTAATAATTCCGTAGGATATATAAACAAGAATCTAGTAGTGAGTAAAGCCATACTCATAATCATTGACAAGTCACATAAACCTACTAGCATAAATTCTTTTCCATCATGCGATGAGCAATACGCCGTGTACCATATAATTTGAAAATAAAAGAAAACACTGACAAATAGAGGAATGTACAGGATGATATATATATATATATATATTCATGAAAAATGCACTGTCATAGTCATAAAATTATAATTCAACAACCCATGAACCCTAACGAGGGTTAATGTATTAAGAGTATCAAGAAATATAGGATGCGCTGCAAGGAAGGTGCACATTCCCTTCAACCAGCAGAACTAAGGTCGTAAAGACCAGACCAATATTAGAAGAACTAGAGCATGTATAAATATAATGTGCATGGTCTGTCTTGAAAACCATAGGAAGTCACAAACTATTCACCAAGGGAAATAACCCAAATAAAATTATTTAACAGTGGATCAAATTACATAGAAAATGTCTAAGAGAGCTCAAGGGCTCGTCTAAATATGGTTAACAGTTCAAAAACCCTATTCGAGGGATGTATTCCCAATCCTTATCAGAGCTGGCAAGCCTGCCAGGCTCAAAATCTGCCAAAACTCGGTGCAATAGGAAAAGTAGAGAATTCATAAGGGGCTAGGCCAGAAGGCCATCACTAGCAAAAAAAAAAGAAAGAACGCTTCATTTCATACCAAGAACCCCATCATTACTTGCAGTAGGACATTTAAATAACAAATAGAATGTGGAAAAATTCATCGAAACATACCTGTCAGCCAAGCACTAAGAGGATAGGACCCAGTAGCTGAGCAGTTCTAACCGCACCCATGCATCCCTTGCTTGAGCAAGACCCTTATTCCTCATCCACAGAAACAAAGATAAATTTGAGGCATGTTAGAATTATGGGCCGAACAGAAAAGCCAAGGAAAACATTAAAGGGTGTGGAGGAAAAGTCAAAGAAAAACATAAAGACAACTTGGAGAATCCTTACCACAAGGCAGCTGTTGTTAAAAGCCAGGCCAAAATCGATCCGAAACTTGGCAAAGCATCAGAGCCACCACCATTCATCATCCAGAAGAGGTTCTAAGCGTGTTCAGTGCCAGGAAGGAGAATGAAGTTGGAGCTAGGCTGAGGACAAATGCTTTTGGGAAACATCAATGGAACAATTAACTGACAAGATGTGTGTTGAGCCAGCCTCACCCTCGGATGGGCTACCTTGATTCCACACCATCGATGTGGGGAGGAGCTCAAGGGCATGGAAGCAGAGGGCTCGTAGACCATACCCTCATCACGTGAATGAGCCAGCATATGTAAATGCCCAAGGCCAGGTGTAAGGAGCATTTACCAACATTAACTCCAGTGGATAATTCTCTGCCTTTCGCACGATATTTCCAATTGCACACATAAATGACAATGTGTTTCTACTCATAGCCATTTCTATTGTGATGCCACGTGTAGGTAGCATTAAAGTTGAAATGTTTGCATTCAGACACATGCAAGGGTGGTATAGAATATGTTTATTTACAAAAAAAAAATTATTACACATAGGTTAATTTGTGGGAACAACAAGTGGTATCAGAGCCCAATATCAAAAACTATGGCCTCTGGGAATTGGAACTGATAGATAGATTGAATATAATTTATTTCCATCTCTAAGGTGTAGTTAAAAAAATAAACAAAAAAAAATTGGTGCGTGACTACTCATCTATTATTTTTATGTTTAAGTACAGGAGAAAGATTGATAACATGAGGAGAGCAGACAACGCATCACACAGGTTTGTAGTGGGTCAGTTACCTACAGAGAATAAACCCGAATTATGGGTCAAGCTTGGAGATGAGGCTCGTAATACAAGCCTTGCAATTTTGGAGATAGTGCAGGAAATGAAAAATGAAATGGCCCGATTGTGGGAGGATAGCGCAAGGTTAGCAATGGAACAGGAGAGAATTATAAAGAGCCTATCTGATAAGAAAAATTAGCAACCATTGAATCTGAGTGCTGAGCAACAAAGGATGTCAGGGGAACAGAATCAAAACATAGAACCCGAAGGGTCAGAAGGAAGGGAGGAGTAATGATCTGATAATGCCTCTGAACAACAGACATCAAAAAGTCAACAGATAGAGTTGCAAGGGGAATTTCGCAAGATCAAACTGCCACAATTTGATGGAGAACAAGAGGAGGCAGCTGAGGCGTGGTTGATTAATATGAACAAATATTTCTAGTTGTATGATTACGATCACAATCTTAAGGCAAGGTTGGCCATTTTCCAATTGTAGGGGAAAGCCACCCTGTGGTGGGAAGAGGTTAAGATGGTAAGAGGAGTGAGTGAATAGACTATCACTTGGGAAAAATTTCAAAAATACTTTAAAGAAAGATACCTGACAAAATGCTTCTAAGACAAAAAGGCAAGAGAGTTCCATGACCTGCGATTGGGATAACAAACTATGCACGAATTCATCACTCATTTTAGTTGATTACTCCATTATGTGACTTATATTCGGAAAGAAAAGGCTAAGGTACAAAGGCTCGTCAGTAGTTTACCTTTGAGCATGAGGGAAAGAATAAAATTTGACAACCCAAAGAAAATGGATGAGGCCATACGTAAAGCCCATATTTTCCACCAGCAAGGTAAGCAGAAGGGAGAAATCCTGGGTAAGAAATGGGTCGACAAAAAAGGTAGCAAGCTGGCTGGAAAGACTAAAGGTAATTGGGGTGGTGGTAACAAAGGGTTTTCCAAGGGACAAAATAGCAAAAGCATACAAAAGAATGCACTCCGATTAAAGCCCCCCATTGAGTCCAGAACCAATGAACAACCCAGAAAAATAGATAACGAAGGGACAACAAGGCCTCCAGTGCAACATTGGGGCTGTGGTGGACCCCATTACGTTAAAAACTACCCTCAACGAAAAGGGACCCAACACGTTTCCCATGTCTATGAAGCTTCTATAGTTGGCGATGTAGGGCAGAGTCTACCGAAGATTAATGCTGCTTTGGGGGATCGTTAGGCGGAGTACCAGCCGGCCATGGCGGAATTTGAAGGTAAACTCTTTGACCTTGCTCTAACTATTTTAATTGACCCTGGTGCAACATTAAGTTATATTAGTCCTAGAATTGTGGAGCATTGTAAGTTGTAACCTGTTAAGTTTAATGACCCTTGGCTAGTTCAGTTGGTAATAGGGGCAAAAAGACCAGTAAATGCTAAGGTCATAGTAGGACAATTAGTTACAGTAGATTTAAATGTGCTTCCCCTTGGCTTGTACGATATTTTGATTGGTATGGAATGGTTAGAAAAAAACTGATCCATAATTAATTGTAAAACCAAGACGATCAGTTATAAGGATGAGCTTGGAATAAAGTAAGAGATGCAGAGAATTAAGGGGTCAATGAAAATTCATCCCATAACCACCTCACAGTTAGCAAAATGTATTAGGAAAGGATTTCAGATTTATGCCATCCAAGTGGGCTATGCCAACCCAAAAGATAAAATAGCCACAATGGAGAATATTCCTATGATACATGAATTTGCTAATGTGTTTCCGAAGGAGATTCCCTAACTGCCACCTAAAAGAGATATAGATTTTACCATCGAATTAGTGCCAGGAGTTGCCCTGGTATCTCGAGCACCCTACAGAATGAGCATACCAGAATTGACATAGTTAAAAATGCAATTACAGGAGCTGTTGCACAAACACTACATCTACCCTAGTGTGTCACCCTGGCGAGCCCTGATGTTGTTCATTAAGAAGAAATATGGGACCCTTCGCATGTGTATGGATTATCATCAACTAAACAAGTTGACAATCAAGAATAAATATCCTCTGCCCCGTATCGATGAACTATTTGATAATGTAAAGGGAGCAATAGTTTTCTCAAAGATTGACTTGCGACCACGGTATCACCAAATCAGGATTAAATAGGAGGATATAGCTAAGACAACTTTTAGAACACAATATGGCCATTATGAATTTGTGGTGTTACCCTTTGGGTTGACCAATGTCCCCGTAACCTTTATGTGTCTAATGAACAACGTATTTCATTGGTATTTGGATAAGTTCATGCTGATTTTCATTGACGATATATTGATTTATTCTTGGATTATGGAGGAGCACCAGGATCACCTCATATTAGTATTATAAACCCTCTGAGAACACCAAGTATACCCTAAGTTCAAAAAATGTGAATTTTTCAAAGAAAAAATACAATATTTGGGGCATATAATTACTAAGGAAGGAATAGTAGTGGATCTCGAAAAGATAAGGACCATAATGGAATGGCTGGTACCTAAAGATGTGGCAAACATCTGATCCTTCATGGGGTTAGCAGGCTATCACAAATGGTTTGTGGAAGGATTTTTGAGAGTAGCTTATCCCATCACTTCCTTACAGAAAAAGGGAAGGGCATTTAGGTGGACCCCTGAATGTTAAAGAAGTTTCAAGCAACTTAAATACTTGCTCACCACCACACCTATTTTAGGCATAGATGATCCCAACAAAGATTATGTGGTGTGCATGGATGCAAGTAAAGAAGGAGTAGGAGGTGTGTTGATGCAGGAAGGGAAGGTAATAGCTTACAAATCAAGAAAATTAAAGGAGCATGAGTAGAAATACTCTACTTATGATCTAGAGTTGGCAGCTGTGATTCACGCCCTGAAAATGTGGCGACATTACCTTATGGGAATAAAACTTTTGTTATTGATAGATCACCATAGTCTAACCAATTATTTTAGCCAGCCCACTCTAAATGCAAGGCAAGTATGGTGGGTGTATTTCCTAAGTGGTTTTGATTTTGAGATCAAGCATTTAAAAGGGAAGGAGAATCGCGTGGCGGATGCTTTGAGTCAGAAATTGCAATTCTTATACGAGATTTCTTGCAGTGAAGGGAAAAGCTCCTTTACAGAAATGATTAAAAAGGCAGCCAAATAAGATGTTGTTTATCAGCAAATAAAACAGCAAGTGCAACAACCAACCAGCAAAGAAAAATAGCTGGATTATGTTGTGGATGCTGCTGGAATGTTGTATTATAAAGGAAGGCTATACGTGCCCAATCAGAACAGTATTAAAAATTTGATATTGGATGAGTATCATAAGAGTCATTACGTTAGACACCCAGGATATCAAAAGATGATCACTACACTTTGAAAAGAATATTATTGGTTGGGTATGAAGAAAGATGTGGCTAGTTATTTGGAACGATGTCTAGAATGTCAGCAAATTAAAGCAGAACACCAACATCCTACAGGTTTATTACAACCATTACCCATCTCAGAATGGAAGTGGGAAACCATCTTTACGGACTATATAATGGGTTTTCCTAAGTCAAAGAAAAATAATGACTCCATCATGGTGGTTGTGGAAAAGCTAAGTAAGTCAACATATTTTATACCGGTGCAATCTACTTACAGAGCTGCGCAGATCGCCCATGTATCCATGCAAAATATATTTAAGCTACATGGGTTACCAAAGACAATAAATTTAGACCAAGATGTAAAATTTACATTGGTCTTTTGGAAAAGATTGTTTGAAGAATTGGGAACTCAACTACACTTTAGCACGGCTTATCACCCTCAAACTGATGGGAAAACTGAACGGGTGAACCAAGTGGTGGAAGACATGTTAAGAGCATATGTGATGCAGCAACCAACCAAGTGGGAGGACTATCTACACTTGGTTGAGTTCGCATACAATAATGGCTACCACACATCATTGATAATGAGCCCTTTTGAAGTATTGTATGGGCGGAAGTGCCACACCCCCTCATGCTGGAGTGGACCAGAAGACAGATTGATGTTAGGTCCTAAAATGCTTAAGGAGATGGAGGAACTGGTTAAAAAGGTACGATTTAATTTGAAGGAAGCTCAGGATAGGCAAAATAACTTCAATAACTAGAAAAGGAGGTTTAAGGAGAATCAGGTTGGTGATCATGTGTATTTGAGAATTCGAGTAAAAAAGAGCACATTACAGTGGAGCGGGTGCGCTACGTTGGCACCTCAATATTGTGGACTATTCCAGATCTTAGCAAGAATTGGACCAAATATGAGTCCACAATGTCTTTCATGTCTCCATGTTAAAAAAATATGTTTATGATCCTAAACATGTGATTAAATGGTAGGAAATTTAGGTGAGAATCATCTCTGGTAGATAAGTCTAAATGTTTTCTTTTAAAGGAAAACTAACTTAGGATGTTGTATGTTGTAGGTAGAACCGAAAGGAGAAATCGGTGTCGAACCAGTGAGCATCCTCGACTGGAGAGAAGTAACGCTGCGGAAGCGAGATATTACCCAAGTGAAAGTGTAGTGGCAGAACTTTGGGCTTGATGAGGACACTTGGGAAGATGAGGAACTTATGAAAAGGACTTATCTAGGGTTGTTCATAGCTAAAGGACATCGGGACGATGTCCAATCTCAAGGGGGCAAGATGTAGTGCCCCGGGATAAAAATGTAAATATTTGATTTACTATGGTAAATATAAACTGAGCCTGTTATTATTATTTGTTTAAAATTTAAATATAATTTGTTTTCATTATGAGATGTAAGAGTTTTTTTTTCCTTAAAGTAGGTAACTATGAAAGAGGAAGTTGTCCTCTTGAGGTGGAAAGATAGTTGCTATGAAGGCAACCCTAACTACCTTCCCTAATTGGAAATTTTTGCAGGGAAAAGAAGGGGAGGAGAGGAAAAATCTACATTGTTGTGACAGGGAGAGAAAAAAAAGAAAAAGAATCCAACAAATAAAGAAAGGTAGCTAAGTCTAGTGATGACTACATAGCCCTACTCATTGTATGAGCAACTTGTAGAAGACTGTGGTCTAGCAAGAAGCAAGGGGGAGAGTCTGGTCCTGAAGGACGAATCTCATGGTCGCGTGGTTTGAGAGAAAACAGACCCTGATTCGGATGACTAACAGGAACGAATTTTCAGCCGGATAACTCCAGGTATGTAAGAAACCCCTGGGTTGGGACTATTTTGGAAGCTTTATAATGTTATTTTTTTTGTTTCCTCTTTATGTTGTGAAATGGGAGTGGAAGAATTTTCTTAGAGGGAACCAGGATGAGAAACTGAGTGGAGGTATGGTTGTCCTCCTAAAGAAACCTTTACTAATGCAAGTGTTAAGAGTTTTGAATCTTGTTCTTTAAAAAGCATTCTGGGTGTGAAATGCATGAGTGGTTTGTTGGGAGATCCTTTCTAGAGATTATAGAAATAATGGAAAAATAGAAACCTCACAGGCTCACCATAGATTCAGAGTCTTCAAAGAATTGTCATTATAGAAAACGAAATACATTCCATAAACAATAGAAAGACCAATAGGGTTCTTTCTCTATTCTGTTCATGCGCTTTATTATAAAGAAATGCAGAAAAGCTTAACATTTAAAATTAGATCCCTGGTAACATTCGTGGAATGAAAAATATATTTAGACTTTAAAGAAAGCTTTGATTAGTAAAGTCACAACCGCGAGGGTATGCAGACTTCATGACCAGAGTTTATTTGCTCCTATTAGCATGCAGATAAAATCTATAAGACAACAATGTAGGCACTCAAACATACATGTACAATGACAGAAAGGCAATCTTGCAAATCTCGGCACCATACGGGAACGAGTAAATCAGAGAGAATGCATAAAAGAATAACCCTAGATCTGAGAGTGAATTTAGTTAATAATCCTGTAGGATATACAGACAAGAATCTAGTAGTGAGTAGAGCCACACTCATAATCATGGACAAGTCACATAAAATTGCTAGCATAAATTCTTTTCCATCATGAGGTGAGCAATACGCCATGTACCATATAATTTGAAAATAAAAGAAAACACTAACAAACTGAGGAATGTAACAGGACAATATATATATATATATTATATATAATTATATATATATATATATATATATATATATATATATAAATTCACGAAAAATGCATTGTCACAGTCATAAAATTATAATTCAACAACCCATGAACCCTAACAAGGGTTAATGTATTAATAGTATGAAGAAATATAGGATGCGCCACAAGGAAGGCACACATTCCCTTCGACTAGTAGAACTCAGGTTATAAAGACCAAACCAATAGTAGAAGAACCGGAGCATATATAAATATAATGTGCATGGTTAGTCTTGAAAACCGTAGGAAGTCACAAAATATTCACCAAGGGAAATAACCCGAATAAAATTATTTAACAGTGGATCAAATTACATATCAAATGCCTAAGAGAGCTTGAGGGCTCGTCTAAATATGGTTAATAGTTCAAATGCCCTGTTTGAGGGATGTATTCTGAATCCTTATCGGAGCTATGCAAGCCTGCCAGGCTCAAAATTTGCCAAAGCTCTTTGTAATAGGCACAATAGAGAATTCGTAAGGGGCTGGACCAAAAGGCCCTCACTACCAAAAAAAAAGAAAGAACCCTTCATTTCATACCAATAACCCCATCAATAATTGTAGTATGACATTTAAATAACAAATAAAATGCGGAAAAATTCATGGGAACATACCTGTCAACCGAGCATTGAGAGGATAGGAGCCGGTAGCTGAGCAGTTCTACCCACACCCATGCATCCCTCGTTAGAGCAAGAACCATATTCCTCATCCACAGAAACAACAATAAACTTGAGGCATTTTAGAATTATGGGCTGAACAAAAAAACCATGGAAAACAGTAAAGGGTGTGGACGAAAAATCAAAGAAAAACGTAAATATAGCATGGAGAATCCTTACCACAAGGTAGCTACTGTTAAAAGCCAAGCTCAAATCAATCTAAAACTTGGCAAAGCATCAGAGCCACCACCATTCATCGTTAGGAAGAGGTTTTGAGTGTGTTCAGTACCAGGAAGGAGAATGAAGTTGGAGCTAGGCCAAGGACAAATTCTTTTGGGAAACATCAATGGAAAAATTAATTTAGAAGATGTGTATCGAGCTAGCCTCACCCTCAGATGGGCTACCTTTCTTCCACACTGTTGATGTGGGGAGGAGCCCAAGTGCGTGGAAGCAGAGGGCTCATAGACCATACCCTCATCACATGAATGAGCGAGCAGAAGTAAATGCCCAAGGCCAGGTGTAAGGAGGAGCTTGGCCACATTAACTTCAGTAGATAACTCTCTGCCCTCCATTGGATATTTCCAATTGCACTCATAAATGACAATATGTTTCTACTCATAGCCATTTCTATTGTGATTCCATGTGTAGGTAGCATTAAAGTTGAAATGTTTGTGTTCAGACACATGAAAGGGTGGTATAGAATATGTTTATTTGTAAAAAAAGTTATTACACGTAGGTTAATTCATGGGAACATTACATCTTCATTCTTGGAATATTCTAAAATTTCATTTATAAATACCAGCATAAATTTATCAAGATTTTTTTTAACGAAATTGTTTATTAAACAAATAAAGGTTGTTGGTGCATTAGTAAGACCAAATGGTAATGCTACAAATCCATAGTGACCAAATAAAGGTTGTTGGTGCATTAGTAAGACCAAATGGTAATGCTACAAATCCGTAGTGACCATATTTGGTCTAAAAAGTTGTCTTATGAATGTTTGGATCCTTTATTCTCAATTGGTGATAGTAGGTCCTTAAATAAATTTTTGAAAATATAGTTGGCCCCCTCGCTTGATCGAAACAATTGTCAATACAAGGAAGTACATATTTATTTTTGATAGCTAAGTTATTTAGCTTTCGATAGTGAATGCACATTTAGACTATACCATATTTTTTCTTGACAAATAACACAAGGGACCCCTAGAGTGAGACAACGGGTCTAAGGTATCCCTGATCTAATAACTCTTGTAGATGCATATTTAACTCTTATAACTCTAGTGTACTCATTCTATAAGGAGCTCTAGATACTAGAGCTGCATATAGCACTACCTCAATGGAGAAATCTATGTCTTCACTGTGAGGTAAACCTGGAATTTCCTCTAAAAGGACACCCTTAATGGAGAAATCTATGTCTGCAGTGTCTCTAAATTTTTATTTTTTGTTGGTTTTTTATTAGCTTCCAAATCCACCATATATAGCCGACACCCTTTTCTTGCATTGTTTTTTAGTTGTAAAGTGGTGATTTGTCTAAGTGATATTTATTTTGGTATTCCTTTAATTAAATGGTTTTTCCTATCTTGACTCGCGCAACTGATTTTTTTCTGTATACAGTTTATAACATCTCCTTGTTTCCCCAGTAAGTCCATTCCTATCAGTACATCATAGGAACCTAAGGGAAGGATACTTAAATCTACTTATGTGGGATAGCTATTTGAGTTGATGGGACACTATCTTACTTGGATGGTTACCATTATCTTTTTGTTGCTTTCTAATTGCACCAACCATGCATTTTTAAATATTTCAGGTTTTAAATCACATTCTTCCACATGATAGGGACTAATGTAACTTAAACTACACCATCAATTAATTAAAAAAGAAATATATTGGTTTAAAATGATACCTTCAATATCAATCATTGTAGATTGATGCTCATCCTGTCTGTCCTCCAATTGTAGATTGATGCTCATCGTGTATGTCCTAGGAAATTTTCTCGCAACATCATTCAAAGTTGTTTCTTCATATAGAACTTTAATATTTTGAATGGATCTCGGATTATACAGGAAATATCTCAATAGGTGTGGTTTACCACATCCCTAGTACCTCAATGGTTCTCTCTCCTTGACCCCACTGATCTTTCTATTGTTTAGATCCATGGGTCTTGACCGATTTTGAGACCATGCCAGTTGATCTAAATTTCCCTTACTAAACTTCTTCCATGATGGTCCTTTCCCTAATTCTTAAGATAATAAGGTTTTTGTTGTTTTGTTCCCATTGCAGTTTTATTTCTAACCTTAATTTTCCACAGTTTTAAGCCTTCAACACTATTCTTGAATTATTGATAACATAATGTTGCTTTCCTTACTGCCTCATCTATTGTCTTAGGATTTTCTAACTCAATCATTTCTTTGTCAGGGATTGGTAGGAAGATTAAAAATCATTGTACTTTTGCTTTCTCCTCTTTAATATAAGATACATACCACAACAAATTGGTAAATTTAGCCACAAGCTCATCCTTTGTTAACTGCCTCAGTATGAGTTCATGAAACTCCTTAGCTCTCTTGTCATAATACCATTCATTTAGATATCGATACTTGAATTGCATTTAAAATTCCTACTAGGAACCCATCTTCTCCTCCAAAGTATGTGCTATTTTGGCCTCTCCCCACCAAAGAGAAGCTTTCCCTTGTAACTGATCAATGGCCAATATGGTTTTTGGATTTCTCTCATACTCGTATAGTTGGAAATACTTGGTCATATTAAGGATCCAAGCTTCTGCATCCTCTTTGTTCTCCCCATCAAAAGTAGGAGGTTTTATTTTTCTAAACTCCCCTTGTAGTTCCACCTTCTTCTTTATTTTTTGATTTCTTGAGTAAGTCATATCTGAATCACTACCACTTTTAGACTTCTCTGATTCCATCCCCACACTCTTCGTTTTAGGTGCTCCCGACTCTATTATTCTATGACTAGACATTTTAGTCAATTCTCTTATGATTATTTCCTTCTCTTCACTAGCTTTTAGCAGGTGCTCGTTGTTGTTTCAAAGATGACTCAATTCCTGATGCAAAATTCTAATAATATCCATAAATTGGGATATTGGTGCGGTACTTACATTGCCCAACTCTATATATAACTCCTCTCCTTCTGCTAATGGTGGAGGGGGATCCTTTTCCATTCTATTTTAACCATCTACACTTGAGCACCTTATGAACAATATAGGATTTTATGAGCATATCCGATTTATAATTCTTTTTAACATGATGGTTATCTTCAAGAATAACTTTGAAACTAAGGCTCTGATACCATCCGTAACACACCCTGATCTACATCCTAAAAAAAAAAGCATTTTTTTTGTTTAAATCAATTTACATCAAGGGTTTGACCTTAATCCTAGCTCTTATCCTAGGTTTCGTAGCACTGCAACATTTGTATTTCACTAGTATATAGAGAGGATTTCCTACCTTATATTATGTATCCACTTTTTCTTTTCTTTATTATGATTTTGTCCATCGTGCACTAGTATAATATCAACCGAGCTCCTATGCAGTTCCCACTTGATAAACCTCCTTTGACCTCATACACTATGGTTCATTTCATGATTTTATTTTACCCTCATTTCTTATTTTGATTCACAAGGACTCATACCAAATTTATTTACATGCCTACTAATTATATGACTTGATCCTTAATTCATTGTACCCATGACATATATCGTACTCCCCTCGCATTACTATTCATGAGAAGGATGGATTAAATTTCTATCCCAATCCTAACTTAAGCTAATATACTTTTCATAAATGGTTTTTTTACATGTGATTGTGAGGTGGTTAATAGATTGATTACATTGGACTATATTGTTTCTCCTAACTATCATGTTTGGGAAATATTGCATACATTTCAAGTTACTAATGGGGTCAGTTGAGGCCCTGACCTCGTTCTTTGGAGAGAATGGAAATGGGACACATATGTGAACCCAATTTGACTATCACATGGCCCTCTGAAAGTCACCCATTCACATTGGGATCTACTGCATTGTCATCCAACAATGGATAGGGCTCACGACATTTTAACCTAACAATTAGGTTGTTGTCTCGTTCACTTTGTGTTTTTCTGTTTTGGCTTCAATGTTGTCGAGCTCCTGCACCACCAGCATGGAGGGAATTGAGATAGTAACACCTATTTTGGATTGTAGGTTACCATGGTCTTTACCATGGCATCCTATCACTCATGAATTACACTCGTGAGTACGTTAATTTCCCTCACTGTTCATCAATTTCCCATGTTTTGTTTTTCTATTCTTGCTATATTTAATCATGTTAATTGTGGATGATTTTTTTCCTTGATGTTATCCAAAGTATCCACTAAGTTAGGTGTACTAGCGATATGGTTTTGGTTTAACTTATTTACTATAATTTCACACTTATACTTTTCCCCAAGTATTTTCTTCCAACACTTTTTCCGCTTTGATTGTAAAACTCATGCTTACTATAAATAAAACTTATCACAATGCAAATTTGTTTTCCTTATTGTTTTCTTTCTTCTTTTATTCATTAAAATTTCCATTGACATGATCGTTTTGAGAGTGAGTGTTAGGAACTGTGAGGAGAGGACCACAGTCAACAAAAAAGTATGTAATCTTTGTCAAATTTCCCTAACACAGGTTTTTTGTACACCATGTTTGGTTGCAGCTAGTGACTATGCGTTGAGGTAGTAGTGACTCACTATAGGTATTCCAGTAAGATTTTGTCCTAGTTTTATTGTGTCATGCTATTATGTTGTATTATCATGCCTCTCCTCAAGAAAGGTTCTTGAATGCTCTGGTGGTCTTCTATATGTAATCTTAGAGCCTACAAATTTCAATGTCTTCTATCTTTTATTTTATATTTGGAAAAGCCTTAAGAAAAAATCATGGTTTATCTCCCTTGATTGGTTGTTTTATTCTCCTTCCCAGGTTGATCCTTGGATAGCCTCAATTTTCTCAGAAGAGTCACTAGTGTGAAAGGATCATTCCTCCTCGCTTCGTGTGTGGTTATTAAAATGTTTTTCTTATGAGGATGATTACATGCCCTCCCAATTGAACCACAGTCTCTGGGAATACTTTTCCATTCCATTATGTTAGGAAATAAGCTCACAAAAAGATAGAAAA
>APFE030526938.1:46464-102491 GCA_000404065.3 Pinus taeda
CTTTCCAGAGAAATTTATGGATCCTCCGCTTGCAACCATCACTTGACACTCTGGTGCTAGATATAGCAAGCAATTCAATTCCTTTGCTATCTTACAATGAATAAAATTATGGATACTTCCTGAATCAATCAACACTATTACATTTTTCTTCTTGATATGTCCTTCTATCTTGATAGTTTGAGGAGTGGTAATTCTAGCCCATGCATTACAAGATATGGTCAGATTTATTTCTTCTTTATCTAGGGTTTGTTCCTGACTATATCCTCTTCTTTTGACATTTCCTGTTCCTTTATTCCTCCTCTTCACAATCTATGTAGAATAATTTCTTCTCAGCACACTTATGACCTTTAGTGTATTTTCTATCACAACTGTAACAAAGCTGTTTTTCTCTTTTTCCTTCCAATTGTTGTGGTGTCAACCTTGTAGGTTGTGGAAGGCTATGGAAAACAACACTTCCATCTTTATAGTTTTGAGTGGTAGGCTTCCTGGTTGCCATAATTTTGCATTCCATTTTTCATGCTAACCTAAAAGCCTTCTCCAATAAATCAGGTTCCCAAAGGCGAACCTCATGTTGGATATTATCCTTTAAAGTCCCTATGGAGACATCAATCCTATGCTCGTTTGGAATATCTTTTAACATATGTTCAATTTTTGGAAGTCCTCAAAGTGTTGCTTTTTGTATCCTCAAAATGTGCTACTATTTCTTCTGTAAAAATTGCGTAAGTTACAATTTGTTTACAAGAGAAAAGCCATTGATACCATAAAAACTGATTTGGTTCCAATTATAAAGTTGCAATATGCACCCTTTTTGTGTTTTGCACATTATGGAGATCGCAAAATTGCTCTATCTGTAGTATCCATGTTTTGGGATCCTTGCCATCAAACTTCCTCATATTGATTTTTCGAGCATGGTGGGTCTTCAATCCAACATTAAAGTCTATGAAATCATTACTAACATTTCTTTTGTTCTCATCACAAGTTTCCTTTACTACCCTTTCACTGTTAGTGACCATTTCTTGTGGCAATTTATTCAAATTTATCTTCATTTCTTCCATCTTAGAATCCATGCCATTCATCTTAGCTTCCACGCCATCCATCTTAGCTTCCACACCATCCATCTTAAATTTCATGGCATTAATATTATCTTCCACACCATCCATCTTAAATTGTATGCCATTAATCTTAGCTTACATGCCATTCATCTTGGCTTCATTTACCTTTAGTGAGAGTTAAATTTGTTGTACTTGGTCTTGTAATTTTGGTATATCATGTTGCATTTCTTCCTCTTCTTCATGAGTCATGCTAGAGCTTTCAGGTTGCTTACTAGGTGTTTCCATTTTCTTTCCTCGAGGCATTAGTTAATGCTAATAATTCTTCACTATTCCCTTTGAATTCCTTTTAACTAATTTTTCAAACCAATCTTATGCAAAATTAAAAAAACTACACACCTTTTTTCTCACTTTGTAAGAGCTCAATATTGAATCTGTTGTATACCTGTAACTGCACATCTTGAATATCTAAAATTTCATCCTGCGGTAGCCCTTTGAGTCCTTTTTCTAACCTCACAAGTCTAATAAAGATCGTATTCTTTAAATAATAGTTATGCCAAAGCGCCCATGATGACTTGATTATAGACTAGTTAAGTAGAGCGAACTTGTACAATGTGTCACGTGTCATTTTTTCGACCTTAGTACTTGAAACTGATACATAGAAAACTATAGGTTGTCCTCTTTCTGAAAAGTCTTACGAAATTTCAATATGATGCTCAAAACAAAAATTATGACGATTTTCCCCATGTTACCTATTTGGAGTGGAATTCAGGAGTCTGCAAAAACCCTAACTTCCTCAAATCATATCTCCGCAATTATAGTGAATCAAGCTCTGAAATTCGAAAGTGAAGTTTGGAATGATTTTGGATCAAGTGGGTTTTTATTGTAGATTCTGAAACATTGCAGAAAAGATGTTATCGCAAAAATTCCATGATGACCTATTTGAAGCAGTGAAACCCTAGAATCCAAAGCTTTGATACCAAATGTTAGGAAGCTAACACAAAAAAAGATAGAAAAGATAGATCAATGCCTTATAATTTAGCCTCTTCAAGGGAGAAACCTCCTTTACATTACACAAATGAAAAATTCATGGATGATAGAAATGACTAAACCTCCCTTCTATATATAGGAGTCCAAGGGGTCACAATATAATCAAGCTGACATAGGAGTAATAACATAAGGGCACAAAAATAAAAACAGTGGGTTTCTATGGGACATACTAATAACAATATGGGGACAATTGGGGCACAATAATAACAATAAGGGATACAATGACAATAGTAATAGAGGAATCACTAGTATTATAGTGGCCTGACAGATTAACACCGAGTTTTTCTTTTTAAATGTAAATTTATGTGTACTATTTAGCTTTAATGACTTCCTTCCCAAACTGCCATATATTTGTGATACCTCTGGGAATATCTACTTCTGTTTATAAAAATATAAAACCACTTTTTCATAAGGAATAAGTCTGAGCCTAAAAATAAATGTTTGTGTGCAGATTATGGGTATGCAATGATTACAATATAGTACAGACACACAAGTATATGGTTACTCCCTTAGAGAAGACTTTGTTTTCCATAATCTTATAATTAATGTTCCTAGTAGATGAATAATATTCCTTTAAAATCAAATCAATTTAGTGATAAGAGTATCATCAAGTACCATCTTCATATAATTAATTTACTGTACTAATTATTCATAACATAAAATCTAACTATAATTATTGTTAGAAGAACACTTTGGAATTGACATGTTTCCTTCCAACATTGATCTGAATCCTCTAATTCCCCTGAGTTGAGATGTTCTTACTAGGGATTCAATTGCCCCATTTCTCCCTTGACAATGTATTTTGATACATTTTCTTCTATAGTGTATGTTTCCTTAGGTGTGTCCTGCTTTTGTGGTTTGCAACTCACTAGCCTAGGATTTATTCCTTTTGTTTGTTTTTAATATTTAAAGTCTTCTATTGTCAATTATGGTTCTTTATTCAACCCTTACTTAGCATCTTTCTGTGACTAAGTGATTTAATAGATCTTTCTCTCATATCTCATCAAATCCCATTAATTTCCTCCTTGGGCTTTTTTATGACTTCTTATTATGTAATATTTATCTCGATCTCATCCATCAATGAGATATTTCCAAGATTTTTGCAAGCACCTCTTAACTCTAATTCTACCTTCCCAAGTAGTTCCCATATTTTATTTATCATTAAAACAAATTTATTACATCATAATAATTATATTTTTTACATTATACTTCAACCAAACATGGCTTTTCTGCCATCTAATCTAATAAGTCCATCTACATATAGTAAAACATTAACATCACTAAATCAGAGGGGTATTACATATGAATATAATAACTCAGTTTGTTGAAACATATCACTGGTTGTGCAAGGAATTGATGGTGGTTTATTTAATGTTTCAATGAATTTATGACATGACCACGTAACTGAAATAACATGATTCTACATGAATACTATGAATCATGGGCATGAGATTAATTGATAATACTCTTATTTAATATGTTTTATCTATATTTAATGAATGTTTAACTAACATTTTAAACTTAGTATCCCAGGGAAACGTAACACCAAAGGAAATATAGTATTCAGGAGATGATCGCAAAGAAAACAATCTTACGGGAATTGGAGCTGAGGGAAAGTAAACTATATTGGTTGGGGGAAATGGCACCCTCAAAAAATGTCCAAGAGAGATCTGGTACTGGGGAGCCATGGTATTGGGGAAGAGATACCATGGAGTATGGTATCAGGGAAGTGATCATGATAACCATGTAATCATGGAAAGAGAAACTGAGGAAATGCAATACTTGGGAAACTATGATAAAGCAAAGACAAAATGTAAATGTTTATGATTGTATTAATATGGCATGAAGTTGCAAAAAAGTATTAAAACTAGAAACAAATGATTTTATCATAAAATCAATTTATTAATCCTAAGAAATAACCATGATTAATTAAATTAATAATGGCAATTTGTATTAATCTCAAGTGATTGACATGATAGAAAATACTAGGAGATTTATCAATAGAGTGTTTCACAACATCTGTGGATCTGATGGTGGAACATTATTTTTCCAGAACTCTGCCACTAGATTGCCATACCATTAGGTAGTTGGACCTTTATAAAAGGTATATCTATAGTAAGGTGTAGAGGGCCAATGTTGATGGACCGATATTGGCCTTTGGTCATCAACCCTTAGCGAAACCATACAACACACACTAATGAAATTACTCGATGTTAATAGCCCAACCTCATTTTACTTATGTGCCATGTGGAGCCCCACATGATGGTGGTATGGAATCACGTGGACTAGGCATGGCCACATCAGAGTCACGTAGATTCCTCTTGATGAAATATTGTCCTTAATGGGCTAAATTTATAAGGGAAGACATTGTATAAACTACTTTTAAAGAAAAGATATTGTAGAAACTATTTGTCATAGAGGAATTTGTGATAAAAAGAATGTAAATATAACAACTACTAGAGATGACATTATCATGTTAAATTCCTAATGAAACAAAGCTAACGTTAGTGATTAAGCATTCAATTTCAGTGCAGGATTGAACTAATCAGGTAGAAGATATTTGGATCCCAAAGAAAAATATGGAATGGAAAAAAAGAATGAGTTAGTAATATTGGATAAAGGTGTAAAACTAAACGGTTTTGGAATTGTATTTTAGAGCTTTAGATGAAGGATATGTGTAATTCCTTTCATTATTAGCATAGATAATTTTATCTCATATTTATATAGAAAGGTAAAGTAATTTTTTTCCTTTCAGTAGAAGTGGTTCATTTCATTAGAAATACATACAAAATAGTTTCCCTGACATGCTATAAGGGAAACCAAACCAGTGGTAGAGCTAGAGCCTTCTAAGATCTTAAATATGAAATTGTTTTGGAACTTCAAAATTCCAACATAGATACAATGATGCCTTTAGTATGCATGCCCTAAAATATTTGAAACACTAGAAAATGAAAAATAAAAGTAACTAATAATAGACTAAACATAATTCATTAATCCATGATGGGAAAATTTGATTCTTGAATAAGTATGGTCACATTATTGCTCCTTGGTGAGAAACCTATACCTTGGGTGACGCCTAAGTGGCCTCTAATTCTTTGTAAATGTTGATCCAATCCATCAGCTATGAGATGTATCCTATTTAACACTTGCAATATTTCTTATCGAGACTTGGTTTTTTCCAAGATAATTCTCCTAAATAACATTTTCATCCCAAATGTGTTCCTTACATCAAGAATCCAAGTTAGAAAATTCACATGCAATTTATAAATTCGATAAACAGTAACATTCAATATTTATTCCCTTTTGATCCTCCCTTATTTTCTCTTGAATGGGAGTTGCGTTAATATCCCTGTAATGTGTTTCCAAGGCCTTTTAACACAACTGGGATTAGGATCCTATCTCATGGTAGTAAGTGAGATCTCTTTTGGACCAATATCACTATCTAAATATGATATCCAACAAGTGAGTATCGGTTTAAAAATTAAAATGGGGAAGGGTAGAGAAATTCAGGAGGTAAGGGGACGAGAGGGATATGAAAATGACCCCAAGATGTAGGGAGAAAAAATAAGCCTAGACAAGGGAAGAATAAGAGGTTAGGTTAGTCTAGATTCAACTAAGGAGTGAATAAAATGAAGGAGACCTAGTAGTTCTCTTCATTTCGCAACATAGGTATATCCAAAGATTACGACATAGAACTAAACAAGGTGGATGGAGCTTTAGCTACAAAAAAGAGCTAGTATAGATCTAAAAAACAATTGAGTATTAGCTAAAACAATGACAGATAGATTGTAAATCTAGAGTAGCACTTGGAAAAAAATAGAAACAACAAATTAATTAGCATATGTCTTCTTTTCCCTCCAAAGATATTTACCCTTGGAAATGAAATCATCATCTTCAATATTACTAATTCTTTTAAAGTTTCTTTTCTTAGTACTTTTTTTTTCTTTTAGGCCCATTTTAGACCTTCGCATTTCCCTAATTTTTCTATATTATCTTTATATCCATCATGGAAATTACTTTGTAATAATTGCATATTACAATTCAACATAATTTGTTTGTATATCTAAATATATCACACATTATATATTAGTATAAAATTTCGAATAATAGTGAAATGGATTAATTATCTTCAGCATTGCAAATGGATGTAAATTAACCTTTTCTAATATTAGGTTACATTGACTCCAAGTTGTAATTTTCTTTAGTAGTCCAATTATGTTGTGTATGAATACAATGTTTTCTCAAATCATTATGCTCTTAACCATTAAACCCACTCAAAATGTACTATATAAGTATAGTATTAATATTGTGGTGATGGTGAGTGTAACCAAAATGTTTGGGTTATTGGATGGCCTCCATAGTGCCATAGAAATATAAAAATCATTACTAAAGGCTGATGTAAAAGTTTTCAAAATGAATCCTACGTATAAGGGCTCAAGTTTTAGATAACAACGGTAGAGCAAGATATGGTCATGAACAAAAGCTAGTTCTTGTATAGGTGTTTAGGTCCAGGTAAAATACCATTTGGGAATGTTGATGTACACAGACAAAGTATTTATCAATAAATTAATCTCACCAATGTGTTAGTGAAGGTGTATAGGATTCATGGTGAAGGTAATTCAAAGACTAGGGAGATCAAGTATAGAAAGTTAACTAAGATGTTTTCTACTATCAACGACATGGTCAATCAAGCCATAATGCTTAAGAAAGTTAACATTATAGCTTTGAATCAGTAATACAAATTTGATGTTTTCATGAAGGGAATATTTGACATTAGGAGTTTTGAAGGTATGGTTACCATTTCTGACGTGTAGGTTCAATGTTCTTTCCACACAACCACAACAAAATTTTTCCCAACCCAATACAGACCATAGTTTCAAGAAGAAAATTCATGACAAGGAAGTAAATATAGAGATCATTATGTGACAAAGATCCTCCTAATCTTTAGCTTCCTTCTTGGTAGTATTTTCCACACGCAAAAAATTACCCTTCCTATTAGTTGTAGGTAAGTTGCAAGCAATTTCCTTTCTATCTCACTTGGATATAAATTCAAAAGTCACATTTACAATAATTAATATTTATTTTTAAAAGCTAAAGAAACTAACTTTATATTAATATTATTTTTATTTTTTTTCTTAATAATAAAAGTAGAAAATACAATTTAATATAAAAAAAAATATCAATATTCTCAAAATTATTAATGGCATTTAAAGCTATATATTTATAGTAACATTATATAAATATTTTTCATATCCCATTAGCACAACTGGTTGAGGATGGGCCTCATTAGCAAAGTCGCCAGGATCAAACCTCGCGGGGGGTGGTTGTGACATGTGCTAGGGGAGACGGGTGACTTTGATGGCTTAGATGCCCCTGGGTCATGGCTCCTCAAGCCACAAGTCAAGCTTGGTGGATTACAGACAACTTGAAAAAAGAAAACATTATATAAATATTAATATTATTAAAATTATTATCCATATTTAAAATTTTATATTTATAGTAATATTATGTTATTAATAATAAAAGTAATCAAAAAATAATTACGTTTTAAGTATAATATAGTGTATTAATAATATTATTATGAAAGATAATTTTAATTATCATTTTATTTTATTTTGTGACTAGAAAAACCAATAACTTGGTCACTTTTGTACTTGCATGACGGGTTGATTTTGGTGCCCACCACTATAACCTCTAGGTTGACTGAAGGTCATTTGAACTTGCAATATCCTCATAAAATACACTTTATCATTTAACTCATGACCATCACCCCTTAATCTATGCTAGGACTTTAATCTTAAATATTTTGACTAGTGTTAATTATTTCTATTAATTAGTAATAGTTATTTATGCCCCTGAATGGTGTGAGTAGCATGGAAAGGTGGGGGGTGAATTCCACCACCCCACCAGACAATATTCTAATCGATATGGCACAACACACCCAACACATGTAATATCCATGAGAGTGGAATCTAAAACAACCTTGATTTGGAGAATGAAAGGCTAGTGGGAGTATGCTGATGAAAGTAGTATACATTTGAGGGAGTATAGTTTAATTATGCTTAAAATAAATGTATTAAATGGAAAACATATCATAGATAATGAGAATGATATATCATTGGTCTAGCTTGCAAGTAAGTATAAAGGGATAGGATAAAGAGATTTCAAGTGTTGGAAGATAGGTTTTAAGGAGAAGTTTTTATTCACCCCACTAGAAGTGCAGTGAGAGAAGGACAAAAATGTTTATAAAATTAGTAATATATTTTGTGGAATTTCTAATTGAGGAGTAGAAGGAAACATGTATGGCTGAATAATAAAGTATCTAGATATAAAATGGTACAGGCACAATTGGTTGTGCTCAAGGGTGCCTATATTTGGCTGTTTAGTTAAACAAAAATAAAGGTATAGTCAAGAAATATCACTTGTCTTGATTAGGTTACTTTTCAAATTATAGGCTCCTATATATTTTACACTAATGTGATATCATCATTGTTAGGTCCTGTTATCAACCCAAGAAGCTCACCTAGGTTGTATATCAGTGATGCTCAGGAACATTACAAATTCAACAAAATGTTGGATAAAATGATGGATGAATGAAAGAAATGCTACTTATTCAAGCCAGATAACCACTCCTACTATGACTAACCTTAGACATGGTTGAACACCCCTCAACTACAAGGCTTTCAACAACCAATTACTCACAACTTAAGGTAAAGGTGATAATGAAGAAGACTGATTACACAAGCCGATGCACAGGAACCTATGATGGCTAGTTGTAACCAGTTAGGAGGTCTGTAAATGTATTATCTAATACATAGATAGGATGACAACTCTCTGGTATTAAAACGATAGAAACCTGTAAGTAAATTCAATGAAACATGCTAAACTCTAACACAGAGGTGGGATGACAACCCCTCTGATGCTAAACATTCACAGCACATGAATTAATGCAAAACAGGCACAACCTGGAACATAAAAGAAGTGAAAAGTGAGCATATGACAACAAAAGAAGCTTGTACTAGTTGAAAATGAAGACCAAACACTGCAAATCTCATAGTATTTATAATCTCTAGAAGTTGAAACTTACAACACCCTAACTTTCATATAACACTCATCAAACTGATTACATTGTGTTTCTGGATATATATAAAATTTGTTGACAAAATGTCTCTACTAGGATATGCATGGAGGTGTATTTATGGATCACCAACCACATTTACAAAATGTATGGGTTCTTTGATACACTCTGGCTATTTTAATTTACAAATTTGACATTTACTGGTACTTTGGTGTACTGCTTGAATAGGTGGAATGTTGACTGGATAAACTTCCATAACTGCTACATGGTTGAACTACTTGAGGGTGTCTTTTCTTTCCTTGACTGTGCCGTTCGTTAACTTGTGGTAGTTGATGATTAAATGCAGGTAGCTGGATCATAACTTACTTCTTCGCATGCCCAAAAATTGGCCAAAAACCCAACAATTTGCATCTAAAATGGATGAAGGGCCGAGGACGAACATTGGCCGTCGAATGAATTGCATGGACGATCAAGATATACTTGCAGAAGGCAATGGAAAGGCACAAAGGTGCAATTTGAATATCGGCTGCTAGATTGGAGAAATAGATGGCAGATATCATGCTAGAATGGACTATAGGGAGGTGGATGAGCAGGGTGGATAATTGCCGCTAGATCATGGGATGAGGTAATCAGACGGTGATCAGGCGTCAGAAGAGAGTGATGGTTAACGAGTAGGGAACCGGTACGGCTGCGAGAAATGGTTTTCCTACACCAATTTTGTGCTATGGTGGTTTACGTATAGGTGAGCTTGATGCAATAGAATTAAGGCACGTTGCCGGCAGGAAACTGCTTCCCCGCGGGATAAAGGACGAGTGGATTGGCAAAGCGGGGAAAGCGCATATTGTTGGATCAACGGGTGGAAGATTAGAGGACGGAGGATTAAAACATGTTCTTCGGGTGACATGACAGGTGATGTGACAAGTAAAACTGTGGGCCCAGGCTCTATCAAAACTGAGGATTATACTTTATATTATATGTGTGGTGTTTTAACCACAAACATAAGTTAATACAATTTATAAAGGGCTACCAGGGTTTTAACGTAAACATAAAAATACCCGGGGATTAAAGGGACAAATGGTACATGGGGTTGTGGAGGGATTAAGCGAGAAAAACCAAAAGGGGAAGGATAAAACAATCTGTCATGAACTCCTTAGTCACCAAAACCCATTTTCCAACCAGATTTTAATCCTTTACACATTGAATTTGTAGCATGGCTAACAATGGCTCCTTCTGGGGATGAGATCCTCCCTATGAGGTCTCAAGAACCTACAGACCACAACCTTTCCAGCTGAAAATATTTTAAGAAAAATTCCTAGTGTTCCATTGGGAATGGAGTCTATTTTGTCTACACAAAACTGATAAAAGCAAACTATTTACAACTTTTAAGGCCAAAGACCTTAAACAACATAAATCTTCAAAATTTGCCCATTAACTGGGCCATCAAAAACTGCTTCACCTTCCAGACTCTTCAATATGAAGGTGTTGTTCCCTTGGATCTATGAAATGATGAAAGGTCTTGTCCAAAGAGCATCAAATTTCCCATGATTTCCTTTCTTTTCTTTCAGTGCATTCCATTTCAACACCAAATCACCAATTTGAAAATTACTTCTTTTTTCCTTCTTGTCAAAGGCTTCCATAATCCTTTTTTAATGTGCTGCAGCCTTTTCAACCAGGTGCTCTCTGATCTGACATACTTTTGTTAAATCAATGATCCTCTTTGCCATGTATTCTTCTTCATCCAACTCTTCTTGAAGGAATTTTTCCACAGGGAGAGTTAATCAAATTGGGAATATAACATTAGTGCCATACACCAGCTTGAAAGGGGAACTCCCTATGGATCTTTTAATGGTCACTCTGTCAACCCATAATGGATATTTGAGCTTTGAATCCAAATTCTTTTTATTGTCCTCTAACAGCTTTTTAAGTATCCTGATCATACTTTAATTAGAGGACTCTACTAGACCATTTCCCTGTGGATAATATGAGGTGGAATGAACAAGTTTAATGCCCATTGAATCACGCATTTCCACCAATTCCTTAGCTCTTAAGGTGGCTACATTATCTGTAGCTAATTTATGTGGACAACCAAATTTGTTGAAAATATTCTCTGTCAAAAACTTTATGACCACATTATGATCAGCCTTCCTGGTAGGGACTTCTTCAATCCATTTTTTGAAATAATCAGTGGCTACTAATAGCCATCTATGTTGGCCACTAGAATGTGGATTAATCTCTCCAATGAAATCCAAGCCCCACTGCCCAGAAGGTCCTTTTGCAACTATTGTCTTTAAAGGCAGGGATTTCAATTGTTATTTTCCTTCAAATCTTTGGAACCTGTCACAAGATCTAACAAAAACAAATACATCAGAAAGTAAGGTGGGCCAATAGTACCCATCTCTGAGAATTTTATGGGCTGTAGTTTTCCAATAATGGTTCTCTCCACACATACTATTATGAAATTGCTTCCTGACTTCAATTGATTGTTCTTTGTCTAGACACCTTAAAAATACTCCAGATGGATCCCTCTAGTACAACAGATTTTCCATAATGCAATATTTTGTTGTTTTGAGTTTTAAAGTTCTAGCTTGGCTTTGTGTAAATTCTAAAAGGATTTCTAGCTTCAACAAGAAATTAATTATTGCAGAATACCAATCACACAAAGCTAGATTCTCGGCCACTAACTGTTTTCTATCTGTCTCAGCTACATTTTCCTCTTCTCCTACATGACCATTTTCTGCAATTGTGCAGAGGAAATCAACATCTAAAGACTTGCAATTTTCTTCAACTAATAGCTTGGCAAGTCGCTAACCTCTAACTAGCTTGGTGAGCTTCAGTTCTATATTAAATTCAATCATTTTTGCAATCCATTTAGCCCTTCTTCTATCAGCATCAGGTTGTGTTAAGACATCTTTTATTGTAGCAGAAGGTACATATGCTATTATTTTGGAATGAAAGATATAAATTCTAAAAGATTTCAAGGATTTAATAAGAGCGTATGCTTGATTTTCTATAATATCATACCTCTATTCGGCATCCCTAAATTCTTGCTGAAAAATGCTACTGGATGTTCTGAACCTTCCTCATTTTGTTGCAATAAAACATATACAATGGCGTCTTTAGAGGGAAAAGAAAATACATGGAACTCCTTGCTGTAATATGGACTTATTAATGTAGGAGCTTCCATTATAGCCTTTTCGATAGAATCAAGTGATTTTCTTGTTGCATTAGTCCATCTTACCTCTGACCCTTTTTTCAACATGGAGGTAATATGTTTAACCAACTCTGCAAAATTTGGAATAAGCCTCCTAACAAAATTAATTTTGCCCAGAAAGGATTGAACATCCTTCTTTGATGTAGGGACAGTCAAAGTTTGTATTGCTTTGACTCTTTCTGGGTCAATATGAACACCTGTAGCAGATACAACATGTCCTAACTGCTTTCCATCTTCTAAAGAAAATTGTGATTTTTTGGAATTAACTGATATTCCAAACCTTCTGCACTTCAAAAATACTTTTTTCAGATGTTGCAAATGACTTTGATGGCTGCTGGAGTAAACAGTTATATCATCAAGGTAGATAAGTACAAATTTGTCCTTCTCTCCCACAAATGCTATATCCATAGCTCTTTGAAAAGTGGCCCCAACATTCATCAATCTGAATGGCATTTTACCATACATAAAAGTACCCCAAAGAATGGTAAATGCAATATTTTCTTGATCATTTGGGTGCACAACAATCTGATTAAAGCCTGAAAATCCATCTATGAGAGACATCACTTGGGCTCCCGAAACCTTTTGCAGCAAATGCTCCATCTTTGGCAAAGGATAATTGTCTTTCTTGGAGAATTTATTCAAATTTCTGAAATCAACACACAGTCTGATTTCTCGACTCTTCTTCCTCACCACCACTAGATTGGCTACCCATTTTGAAAATCTGAGAGGAACAATTATCTTGGCAGCCAACAGCTTTTTAATTTCTTTCTCAATCAATGGAAGAAGAATGGGATTTATTGGTCTCAACTTCTACTTAAAAGGAATAGTGTCTTTGTCCAGAGGGATTTTATGTTGAATTATATTCTTGTCATATGTTTTCAAATCACTATACTTTGAGGTAAACACATCAACAAATTTCCTCATTAAATTGTAGTATTCAGCAGTTTGATCAGTAGACAAATGAGTGGAAAAATTGACATACTTAGGCTAACCTGGACTTCGTATATCATACTTACGGACTGCATATTGGTCTTCTTTTTGGGCAGCCTTGTAAGGCACATCATTCTGGTCTAAAAATCTTTCGAGAGGAATTAATCCATTAGGAATATGGTTACTAGGAAGCTGGACAATGCTATTTTTACCAATTTTATTTCTAAGCTGGGACTGGGAGTTTTCTAGCAAGGCATCATTTTTTTGGTCAATTTCAATTTCAGAAAACTCATCAATGACTTACAAGAACCTATTAATTTCATCATCATCATTAAAAACTTTCCAATGATGGACACTGTCGGGAAAGGAAGGTATGTACTTGATTTGCACTTCATACACTAGTTTTGGAGGCATTGGGGGAAGAAATAGACTAGCAGAGATAGCAAGGGAATCAACAAGCTGATTTTTGCCTCTAGGAATATATGAGATATAGAAAAAATCAAAGAAATATTTGAGTCTCCATATCTCATCTCCATATGCTTTCAGCCTTGGGTGCTTCACTTGAAATGTTTTATTTACTTGCTAAATGATCAGGTCAGCATCTCCAAACACTTTCAGATTCTTGATCCCTTTGTCCTTTACTGTGTTAAGGTGCAAGAATAGTGCTTCTTATTCTACAATGTTGTTTGTGACTTGAAAATCCAACTTGAAAGACAGTTGCGTGCTCTCTTGCTTTGGAGATACTAGCACCACCGTTGCTCCTGCAGTCTCTTTGGAACAAGTTGCATCAAAGAACATCTTCCAAACCTGACTTCCTTGCTCATGCTTAGCCTGAACTGTTGATTTCTTGATCTGCATTTTGGCCTTCTGAGATTCTTCTATTTAGAGAATACATGCTCCAAAATCAGTGTCCACTACATATATTGGATGATTTGTAGGATTCTTCTCATCACTAATGATGTATGCCAATTGTGCTTCTTTGTATAACCTCCTGCTTTCTCCTCCAAAAACTAGGATAGTGGCATAAAATAGATCATTCTGTAGTGTCCCACCTAGTCTCTTAATCCATCCTCTAGACAACAGCATACCAAACTTAGGAGGGACATCTGCTACCACAATATCCATCATGATACTATTCATGGGTAGCTGAGTTAGGGTAATGGCTAGATCTTTAATCAATCCAAGGCATTTCACCTTCCTTGAGTAAAAAGAGAATAAATCATGATATGGTCTAGTGATTCAAGGCCCAACTCTTCCATGACAGATTTAGGCATTCGATTATGACTGGACCCTGTGTCTAACAGGAAATTTTGAAGGATTTTGTCATGAATGGTCAATGAGACATAAAATGATGGAGAATTATTGTCAGCAGGCTCAATCATAGGACTAAGCACAATGGCAGGCTTGCCATGTTGTAAATTGATAGAGTTAGTGGAGGTTTGATTTGTTTCTAGCTCAAGGGCTTCAAGAATAGGCTTCCTAAATAATTCACTCTTCACCAACTCAACCAGAGGCACAGATATCTTCAACTACCGAACCTCTAACTCAAAGCTGAGAGAAGAAGATGATTGATCAGAACTTTTTACCTCTTGAATTGGAGCTTTGAGGATAACTAGATCAACTACTGGTCTTCTCTGCTTCATATTTTGTGACTCTGTTTGGACATTAGCTCTTTGGACAGGGTTCTCCTTGACATTCTTTTCATTCGACCTCAGGTTATATCTTTGTTGTTCTCCAGCCTGCAGAACAGCTTCTTTGTCCCACAAATTTTGTTGTTCTTGCAGAAAGGATTCTTCATATTCAGTCAATGTCAAGATGGCAACACTACCTTTATCTTCCATGCAATGTATTTCGTCCTCATCTTCAATTTGTTCACCCTCCATGACTATATTTTAAAAAGGAGCCTTAACTTTCTGATCTTCTGTTGATTCTTCATCCCTTCGCGTTATTTGTAACTGCTCATTTGTTCTTCTAAATGGATTCTGATTTCTTAGAGAAAATGAGTTCTGCTGCCTTATTTTCCTTGAATTTTGCTCAATCTTTAGCTTCGAAATTTCCATAGCCAACGACTCTATCATCTTAGTCATTTTATCAAATTTAGGCTCTTAAGTTAAGGCAAAGTGAGAAGAAGCCTCGCCTCTCTGTTTTCTTCTGTCAGCATGACTCCTAAGTTTTTCTACAACCAAAATATTAGATTCTACCTCTAGGGTTGCATCTTGCATATCAGCAGAGAGGCACATCTTCTTTCCCTCAACAACAAACAAAAATTAGAGTCAAAAGCATTGGCATATGTGAGTTTAGCAGCAATGGGGGTAGGCTTTACCTCAGCTGGTATTTTACTATACATTCTATCAAATCTTTTATTAAATTTAGGCAAAGACTCACCCTTTTCTTTCTTCAGGTTACCAAACTTATTATGGTAATACAACAAGTCCTTCTTATCTCCACATTTCTTAAAAAAGGCATCATCTAAAGCTTCAATATCAACAATAGATCTAGGGGTCAATTCTCTGAACCATTTTCTGGCCTCACCATCAAGGCTCTGGACAAAAACTCTCATCCACACATCATTTTCACTTATATCTAAATTATCAGCATAGCTGTAAAAAGCTTCAAGGTGTTCCTCTGCTGTTACTCCCTCTATACCAATGAATTTAGGCATATATTTTTTATATTCTCCTATAGGCATAGGATTTAAAGGGACATGCAAGACTAAAGGTCCATATCTAGCAGCAACAATTCTCTAAATCCTCGCAGGTGCTTGTTGTCCTGCCATATTTGGAATATTTGAAAGAATAGTAGAAGATTGAGTGACAGGGAGTAATGTGGTGACTGGTAGAGATAAAGTGATGTTTTGGACTAAAATGGAAGCTTTCTTTGGATTTATATTTAGAGGGGAACTAACTGAACAAGGGGCTAAACTAATCTCTGAAGGAATTTCTTCATTAATAGTGTTGATCTCTAAGTCTTCAAACTATGAATCTTCAGCAACAATTTTATCTTTCAGAGATGCATGAGACTTCTTAGGCTTACCTGATCCGAATTCCCCCTTCTATGATCATTTCTTTGATTTAGCAGTCGTGTCTGGTTCAGGCACTAGATCAGCTGGAAGCTTCTGAGGATTTCTTTGAGTATGTCTCATAAACTGAGCTAGAACTTCAATGTGGAGTCGCCAAAGGATGGTCTTCCACCAATGGAGTCACTAGACAGATGATTACAACCATAAACTATGTTCAAACCTTGTCTGTCATCAAAGCTTGAAACTATGTCATTTTTCGAGGGAATCTGAACTTTGATTTCCTCTCCTCAGCAATGGCGCCAATTAATGTTATCAACCCAAGAAACTCACCTAGGTTGTATATCAGTGATGCTCGGGAACATTACAAATTCAACAAAATGTTGGATAAAATGATGGATAAATGAAAGAAATGATGCTCATTCAAGCCAGATAACCACTCCTACTATGACTAAACCCAGACATGGGTGAACTCCCCCAAACTACAAGGCTTCTAACCACCAATTACTCACTGCTTAAGGTAAAGGTGATAATGAAGAAGACTTATTACACCAACAGATGCACAGGACCCTGTGATGGCCGACTGTAACCAGTTAGGAGGTCTGTAAATCTATTATCTAATACAAAGACAAGATGACAGCTCTCTGGTATTAAAACAACAGAAACCTACAAGAAAATTCAATGAAACATGCTAAATTCTAACACAGAGTTGGGATGACAGCCCCTCTGATGCTAAACATTCACGACACATGAATTAATGCAAAATAGGCACATCCTGGAACATAGAAGAAGTGAAAAGTGAGCAAATGACAACAAAAGAAGCTTGTACTAGTTGGAAATGAAGACTAGACGCTACAGGTCTCATAGTATTTACAGTCTCCAGAAGTTGAAACTTACAACACCCTAACTTTCATCTAACACTCATCAAACTGATTACATTGTGTTTCTAGGTATATATAGAATTTGTTTGCAAAATATCTCTACTAGGCTATGCGTGGAGGTGTCTTAATGGATCACCAACCACATTTACAAAACGTATGGGTTCTCTGATACACTCTAGCTGTTTTAATTGACCAATTTGACATTTACTGGTACTTTGGTGTACTGCTTGAATAGGTGGAATGTCGACTGGATAAACTTCCATAACTACTGCATGGTTGAACTGCTCGAGGGTGTCTTTTCTGTCCTTGACTGTGATGTTCCTTAACTTGTGGTAGTTGATGATTAAGTGCAGGTACCTGGATCATAACTTACTTCTTTGCGCACCCAAAAATTGGCCAAAAACAGAACAATTTGCATCTAAAATGGACGAAGGGCTGAGGATGAACACTGGCCGTCGGATGAATTGCATGGATGATCAAGATATACTGGCAGAAGGCAATGACAAGTCACAAAGGTGCAATTTGAATATGGGATGCTAGATTGGAGAAATAGACAGCTTAGATCATGTTAGAACGGAGTAGCGGGAGGTGGATGAATAGGGTGGATAAGTGCGACTAGATCATGGGATGAGGCAATCAGACGATGATCAGGCGTTAGAAGAGAGCGATGGTTAACGGGTAGGGAATCGATACAGTGGTAGGAAATGGTTTTCCCTCACCTCTATTTTGTTGTGGTGGTTTACGCACAGGTGAGCGTGATGCAGTAGAATTAAGGCACGTGGCTAGAGAGAAACTGCTTCCCCGCGGGATAAAGGGCGAGTGGATTGGAAAAGAGGGGAAAGCGCATACTGTTGGATCAATGGGCGGAGGATCGGAGGATGGAGGATTAAAACACGTGCTTCATGCGACACGACACGTGATGTGACAAGTAAAACTACAGGCCTAGGCTCTATCAAAACTAAGGATTATACTTTATATTATAAGCGTGGTGTTTTAACCCAAAACATAAGCTAATACAATTTATAAACGGCTACCAGGGTTTTAACGTAAAACATAAAAATACCCGGGGATTAAAGGGACAAAGGGTACAGGGGGTTGCAGAGGGATTAAGTGAGAAAAAACAAAAGAGGAAGGATAAAACAATCTCCCATGAACTCCTTAGTCACCAAAACCAATTTTCCAACCAGATTTTAATCCTTTACACAGTGAATTTGTAGCATGGCTAACAGGTCCCTATAATACTAGTGTAGCCCATTATTGTTAATCTTATTATATCCCCTTTGTTGTTATTTTTATGCCCATGTAGTCCCCATTTTGTTATTATTGTGACCCATAGAAGCCCATTATTGTTATTGTTGTGCCCTTCCATTATTATTGTTATGTAGGCTTTGATTATATTGTGACCCCTTAGAATCCTAAATATAGAAAGGAGTTCTTGTCATTTGTATTTGAAGAATTATTTTTTTATGTGATGTAAAGGAGGTTCCCCCCTCGAAGAGCCTATTTTTGAAGTCCCTTATCTATATCTTTTGTGATTTGGTTACACAACATTTGGTTTCAGAGATTTGGACTATAAGGTTTCACTGCCGCAAACAGGCCATATTGGCATTTGTTATATAATGTTGTTTTTAAAAAATTTCAGGAGCTAAATTTTTTACCACATCGACCTAATGAACATCCTATAAAATTGTTAGATATTGATTCAGTATATTTTCATATATATGGTGTGCAAAAGTTATGGTTTTTTTATACTCTAGAGTTCAATCTAAATAGGTGACCTATGGAAAATCATTATAAATTTCTCTCTCGATATCAAATTTTAATTTCATACAAAGAGAATGAAAGTGAACAGATAAGTTTATTTTGTATCAGTTGCAAGGCTGAAGGTTGAAAGAGAGGCACGTGGTGCTCCATAGAATTTTTCTCTAATGAACTAGTCCATAATAAGGTCATCGTGGGAGATTGGACATAACTCTATCTTAAAGAATCCAAATTGGGTTTTATTTGTGGAATTGGAAAGAAGACTTAGATGACAACTGCAAGAATGAATTCCAGAACTTAGAGACCAGAAATTATAGAGATACGTCCAATATCTAGTTCTAAAAAATAAGTGAAAAATGTGTCTATATTTTTTTAATTTCCAAAACATTTGTTTGAAAAATCAGTTTGAAGTGATGCCAGGGGCATTGTGAATCATATATATCATTTATTTATTCAAAAATTCCTCAAAACAAAAAATTGAACACACCAAGTAAGAAACTAGAAATCTCTTCTATGACGCATTAAGAAGAGAAATAAATGCAACATGATATATCAAATTTATGAAACCAAGTGCAACAAATTTCTCTCTCGTAAAAAGTGAAAAAAATGAATTGGAAGCCACGACGAATGTTAAGCTAGATGATATAAAAATAGGCATGATAGTTTTGAGTGATGGTTGAAAAGTAGACATGGAAGCAATGATGAATGTCAAGATAGAATGGTTGAATGAAGATTTGGTAAAGTTATTAGAAGAAAAGCTTCCCAGTGGTGACAAGCTAATCTAGGAAAATCATGATGAGGACAAAAGGAATATGAATTATTATTTTGAGAGACTCCAATGTTGGTGTTAAGAGAAAACACATTCCAAAATCGATATGAGGAAGTTTTATGGTAAGGATTTGGTAACATGGATACTATAGATGGAGAAATATTTTGATCTCCATGATCTAAAACACACGCAAAAGGCATGCATTGCAAATTAATATTTAGAACCCAATATATTTGTATGGTATCGATTTCTTTGTTCTCATAAGCCACTTGTCACTAGGTCAAGTTTTGTAGAGGAAATTATAGCACATTATGAGGATACCAAAAGAAACACGTTCTTTAGCCAATTGATCAACCTCAAAAAAAGGGTTCAATTGCGAATCACATTGAGGACTTCCAAAAATTGAATATCACGATAACTAATATTCCAGAGGATCATAAGTTTGATGTCTTCATAGGGAATTTTAAGGATAACATCTAACATGAGGTTCGCCTTTAGGAACCTAATTAATTGCAGAAGGCATTCAGGGTGGGAACAAAAATTGAAATAAAAATTATGGAAACAATGAAGTCTACCACTGACAACTATAAAGATGGAAGTGTTGTTTCTCTTAGTCTTCCACAACCTACAATGTTGACGCCACAAAAATTAGAGAAAAAAGGAGAAAAAGGGATTTCTTATAGTTGTGATAAAAAATAAACTAAAGGTCATGAGTGTACTAAGAAGAAATTACTCTACATAGATTGTGAAGAGGAGGAATAAAAGGAACAAGAAACCTCAAAGGAGTAGGATAGAAACCATGAACAAATCCTAGAGAAAAAAGAAATGAATCTGACCATATCTTGTAATGCATTGGAAATAATTACCACTCCTCAAACTCTTAATATAGAAGGACATATCAAGAAGAAAAAAGTAATAGTTTTGATTGATTTGGGTAGTAGCCATAATTTTATTCATTGTAATATAGTCAAGGAATTGAATTTGTTCCTATATCCAACACCAGAGTTCCATGTGATGGTTGCAAATGGAGGAACTATAAAGCACCATAATATGAATCTAACCATGGGGGAATATTTATTGAATAGTCCAATGCTTTCCATTCTAATAGGTGGTATTGATGTTGTACTATGAGTCTAATGGTTACAATATTTGGGTACAATAGCTTTTAATTTTCAAGAACTTTGCTTGAAATTTGTTTGGGAAGGAAAAGAAGCTGAATTAAGGGGTATTGGATAATTATCCACACTAGAGGTTCAAACATCGAAATCATCTATTTCTCCAGATCTCCAAAAATCCTTGGACAATCATTCAAATGTATTTGAGACTCCCAAAGGCCTCCCACCTATTCATGATCATGATCATGGTATTAATATGATTCCCAGAATTGTTCGTGTAAATATTGGACCTTAGAAATACCCCTATGCCCAAAAGAGTGAAATTGAACGTGTGACTATAGAAATGCTAGAGGTTGGTATAATTCAATTGAGTCCAAGTTATTTCTCTTCTCCAGTAGTATTGGTGCATAAGAAGTATGGATCATGGTGCATGTGTCTAGATTATAGGGAGATAAACAAGCTCACTATTAAAGATAAATTTCCCATCATTGTCATTGATGAATTGTTGGATGAATTACATGGAGAAATTTACTTTGCCAATTTGGATCTTCATTTGGGATATCATCAAATTAGAATGAAGATTGAAGAAATTTTGAGAAAAAGCATTTAGAACTCATGAGGGTCAGTATGAATTTTTTGTCATACCTTTTCACCTTACCAATGCACCTTCTGCATTTCAAGGTTTGATGAATTCCATTTTCAAATGCTTAGAAAGTTTGTGTTAGTATTTTTTTAGGATATACTAATCTGGAACAGGTATTCAAAGAATCATATGCAACATGTTGATGGGGTGTTCAAAGTATTGGAGAAGAAACAATTATAAGAAAAAACCTCCAAACGTTTCTTTGGGGTACATGAGGTAGAATATCTGTCATATTGTATCTCATGAGGGTGCTAAGCTAGACCCTAAAGCAATTAAATCCACTAAGCAATGGGATACAGTAGTATCACAAGTTTGTTAAGAATTATGGGAGAATAGCAACACTTGTAACAACATTATTGAAGAAAGATGCATTTTCTTGGACTATAGAAGCAACTAAGGAATTTTAACATATTAAAGAGACAATGTGCCAAGCACCAGTCTTAGCTATGCCAAATGTCACATAAAGCTTTATTGTCAAATTTGATGCATTAGAAAATGGAATTTTTGTTATTTTAATGAAAGAAGGAAGATCCATTGCTTTTGAAATTGGTACAACCAAAGGAAAGTATTTAATCAAACCTATTTATGAGAAGGAAATGTTGGCAATAATACATGCACTAAGGAAATGATGACCTTAACTAATGGTAAGACACTTCAAGCTAAAAACATATCATGATAGACTTAAATGATTTTTCGAACAAAGGTTACCTTCAGAAGAGGAACAAAAAATGGGTCACAAATATGTTGGGTTATGACTTTGAAATCATCTACAAAAAAGGGAAGAAAAATGTTGTTGTAGATGCACTCTTAAGAAAGGATGAGGATGTGGAAGCATTTTTTGGTTCCATTTCTACTATCCAACTAGATTGGATAACCAAAGCAAGGGATGAATGGAAGAATGATGAAAAAGCGTGGACACTCATTCAAAAGTTGCAACAAGATCTGAGTACATCTGATACATTTAGCTAGAAAAATGATTCATTATGGCACAAAGCTCGGCTATATATTTGTAAGAATTCCTAAATAAAAGAAAAGATTCTTTTGGAATTGCACACCTCTCCCTTATGAGGGCACTCACGATTTTTTGAAACTTATCACAGGCTCCAAAAGTAATTTTTTTGGGATGGTCTTAAATATGATATTCAAAAGTTTGTGGTGGAATGTTTGGTTTTCCAACAAAATAAAGTTGAGACATTTAAGACCCAAGGTTTGTTATAACCTTTAGCCATTCCAAGTCGACGCTGGATGTATGAACAGATTTTATCACTGGCTTATCCGAGTTCAAAGGAAAGAGTATCATCATGCTAGTAGTTGATCGACTTACCATGTATGCACTCTTTTGTGCATTATCTCATCCATTTAAAGCTAGTACAATTGCTATTGTATTTATGGAAACAATTCAAAGCTACATGGAAATCCAATGATTATTATAAGTAACAAAGATCCCATTTTCACTGGAAATTTTTGGATGGAATTATTTTCTTGTCTGGGTACTCAATTAGCTCATAGCTCATCTTATCATCCTCAGTCTGATGGGAAAACTAATATAGTGAAAAAAGTTTTGAAGGATATCTTCCTTGTTTTGTAGCTGATAAACAAACACAATGGGTCACATGGTTACCTCTTGTTGAATGGTGGTATAAAACTTCCTTCCATACTATAGCAAAAGTGACCCCATTTATGGCACTTTATGAATATAATCAACCGTCCATCACATAATCTTTAAGAGAAAATGATATGGTTCAAGTAGTGGAAGGTCACATCAAGCATTACCAACAGGTTGTCCAACTCTTAGAAGATATTCTCACTTTGGCACATAATCAAATCAAACAACATGTAGATCAACATGGTAGTTAAAAACGTTCTATTGTAGGTGACTCGGTATTTTTACGGCTACAACCATAAAAAAAAATGTCCCTCAAGGAGGCTAAGAAGGATAATAAATTAATGTGGTCCTTAAAAGGTGTTGCAAAATATTGGTACTATGGCATATAAATTGGAGCTTCTTGTATCTTCACGAGTACACCCAATTTTCCATGTTTCATGCTTAAACATGGTTACAGGTGATAAGCTCTTGGTTGAAACAATATATCTAGAACTTGACAAGGAAAGAAAAATTATATTGGCACCTGAAGCAGTCATGGAAATAAGAACCTGACAGCTATGAAATCGATCAATTTCATAGTATCTCATCAAGTGGAAGAACTTATGTGCTGAATATTCCACATGGGAAGATTAGAATTTTATACAGAAGCATCCAAAGCTACTCAAGTGTTGAGGACAACACTCTTCTGAAGGAGAGGGACATGTTAGGTCCTTGTAATATTAATGTAGCCCCTTATTGTTATTGTTAGTGTAGCCTCCTTATTGTTATTTATGTGCCCATGTAGTACCCATATTGTTATTATTGTGTCCCATAGAAGAAAAATATTGTTATTATTGTGCGCTTACATTATTATTGTTATGTAGACTGTTATTGTATTGTGACCCCTTAGACTCATATATATAGAAATGAGGTCTCCTGATTTGTATTTCGAGAACTATTCATTTATGTTATGTAAAGGAGGTTTCCCCCTCAAAGAGGCTAATTTTAAAGTTGCTCATCTATCTCTTTTGTGGTTTGGCTACATAACAATCATTTAGTCAATGGATAAATCCTATTCAAGAGGTGGGAGGACTACGTAGTTTTTGAGTGAAAATGCATATTGTAGGCATTTACAGGAATTGGAAAGGAATTAGAGGGAATTGAAACAAGGAATTTTGGAGGAATGAAGTTAGGATCGAGGATTTTAACTGGGGAAATAATTTTTTTGTATGTTTAGAGTCCATTTCCACTATGAGACAAAGATCATTACACATATTTGGGATATTTAGGGGCAGTCGAAGATATAAAATCTGTGGGAACATAACATCCAATAGCTTGTAGCTACTTTTGGTGAGGTTGAATATATAGGAAGCTTTAGAAATCTAAGAAAAGTACAGGCCATTATGTAACATTCTTGGCTTGACGGGGCCTAACCCAAGTTCAAAGATAATTAGCCAAACAAATCCCTATGCTATTAGCCCTTTTGGAAACAAACCGTGGAGCGTGGACTATGGTCTCACCCGGAACAATATGGGGGGATGCTGGAACCAAGTTTCCACACACTTGAGATGTCTGAGGGGTCGATTTAGTCAAACAATGAATACCTTCGTGTAGGTTACTTTGTGCACTGCCCTGAACTGTGAGGCCTTCATAATCTATTATAATTGCATTTACGCATCCCTAACCAGGGGATGAGGTGCTTTTGCACTACTAAGGCAGCGATATGTGCTATTTCCCCAAGTTACAACATGAATCTTACTTATCTCCTTATAACTGTTATTTGAATTGTGTAAACAGATACTTTATCTTATATTCACTTAATCAACACAATCATATATGTTCTTGTGTCATATAAAAAACAAAAAAGTAATTTATACTCAATACATTCAATGCAAAAAATAGTAATTAAATACACAGAAATGGTAGAAAACATATCTTTATTAATGCTTCAATGAGTTATAGACTCAACCTACCCTGCGCACTCAGCTGTGGACTACTAAGCCTCTACGCACTCAGTTGTAGAACCTTCTTCTACTCTATGACCCAAGACTCGACTCTACTCTTAGATAAGACTCAATTCTTTATCCTTCTCTTTCTTTTTATCCACTGATTTACAACTTATAGCCATGCTCTATTTATACAATCCCATGGTCCGTGGACCATGGGTATACCTCTAAATCCGACACTAAATTATAAAAATGAGGGTAGACAAACCTATGACTCATTTACAAGCTCACGCTCTGAGCCCACAAAATGCAGACTCTTTACATTGGATTTAGTCAAAATCTGAGCTTTAAGCCCGAAAATTTCCCTTAGGGGATCTCGCACCCAACAAGCTTCCAAAACAAACATCGCGACTTTCCCTCAAGTCAATTTTTTGATGCAGAGATCTTCGCACAAAGACCTCCCAACTCTGCCTGCACTGCTACAAGATCAGCAACGCACTGAGCAGTTTCTTGTTGTACCTCCTGCACACGTTGTTTAGAGACGATGGTATCTGAAAAGATTCCTTGCATCTGTTCTTGCATTCCCTGCATCTGCATGAGCTTGGCTTCAATGAAGGTTGTAATGAAGAAAGGCTCATCGATCCATGGTTGGACGCGTGCCTTAAATATCATCATATATTTGTTGCAGCTCACACGCCTTTGTTTCTAAGCACTGTTTGTTTGGGTCTTCCTACAGAGTGGTGAGGACCTCAAGCAACTCTTCAAATAATTTGGGGCAATCCTGTACTACACTGCTAATCTCCTCTATTCCCATTGTGATGGTGTTGGCTCACTGTTCCCTCACCTCTGGTGTAGTTGAAGGTTGTGCCTTGAACTGCAGCTCACCTATCTGAAGGTTCGCTCTAGTTGAACCTTAACCATTTCTTCTCGTGCCCTGCACACCCGTACTACTAACCTCCGGATGCATGCCTCTACTGGTGCCTCTACTAGGATGGCCAACTTAGGGACCATCTGGAAGGCCTCTTCAACCACTTGCACTAGCTGCCTATTTTGTGCTACGACCTTGTCGTCCTACAGGCTTAGTTTTTCCATGTTAATTTGTTGTTCACTCAACACCTATAGCACGAGGCCCTCCCTAGCCTACAGTTCTGTAGTTATGCTATCCTACAGAACATAGAGCGTCTCCTAAGGGAGTGCAGCCATGTTGATCCCCACTCCTTTTAGTGCACTGACCATAGGCCTGTTGACCTCATTTTCTGTAACCAGTGCTCCCTTCGGTAGCACTATAGTATTGGTCATGTGGGCGCACAACATTTCCTTAGCTATGGTTATTCCTACTACAAGGTTGGTCAACAGAGTACTAGCCTAAGGAGTGTGCACTTGTAATTAATGTATCTGTGCCCGAAGGGCCCCCAATACCATCTGATTTTCTTCCGTGAACTGTAGGAGGGCCTCCATGATGACATCACGCACCGTCTCCCGTATGTTATGTAGATCCCCCTCCGTGAGGGTGATCAGGTCAAAAGAACTCTTAGAGGCCTTTAACTTCTTCCGCGGCCCCACTTTCTCTCTTGGGTGTATGCGCTCCAACTATGTAAACGGTGTCTATGGGTCCATGCCACCTTCCTCAGTCTTGGGCTCTTCCTTAGGCCACAATGACTTGTGGCCCTTATGCTCCGTCTCTACTACCTGTTTCTATTTTGTTTCTTCCTTCTACTATTTTGTTACTGCCTTCGTAGTGTCCCGTGCCTCCTGTGCCTTTGCTACTACTGACTCTTTTCTTCTCTTCTCTGATAACTGCGCCATCTATAGGTTTTCCTCTTCCTGCTTCCCTTATGCAGCCGATTTCTCTGTTTCCAATGTAGAGATGGCTGGAGCATGCCACTCAGGCGGCCACGACTCAAGTACGGTGAATATGACATCATCCGTGGCTAGGTATGGGAGCTCCTTCCACTTCTTCATGGGGTCCTTACGCACCTTGATATACATGTAGTGGAAATCTGCCTTGAACTCTGGAAAGATTTGTAGACTAATATAGACAGTGGGCGATAACCCTGGCTTATGGTTGATCCCCATTCTGATGTTCATCTCCATGAACACCCAGAATATCTTACTGTATCGGATCCTCTGTGCATCTTTAGTGGCCCACAGCGAACCGTACTTCGGTGCCTTTGGAATATCTTGAATAATTGTGGGGAACTGGCTATCCTCAAGCAATTCCCAAGCCCCCAGCACTATGGACAGCAAAAGCCATGCATAGTGGAAGGTCTTCGCTTGTTCCTATGCCTCGCGGCAATTCTCCAAGAACTCCTTGCATAAGCGCTCTGCCCAGTTAAGCTAGATCCCCTCCCCACACTAGGTGGCAAGTGTTATCACCGGCACAAGCACCTCATCTGAGTGGCACTTTCGCATAACCATGACAATGAGTATCTAGATGGCAACTCTGACTACCTTATTGTTGATACTGGAGATCATGTACCTTACGAAATATTTGTTGGGTCCTCTTCCTTGCAAGGGAGTCAGATAATTATGTGGATTAGGTGGTTCATGATGGGGATGGGCTCCTCCAACCACCAACACCCACCATGCACTAGGCATAGTAGCTACCTGATGAATAAAATAGTTACTAGGGCGTGATGGTAATGCGCCACCTAGAGCATGTTTAACAAGCCTACTTTCTCAACTCTGCACAACCACTTGTGTGGCTCCAACTCTATGACTCCCGTTGCTGTGTTTTTCTTCGACTACATTAGCTACACGATCGCTAAGTGTGGGAATTTCTTGTGGTCTACGAGATCCCAATCTTCAAACTTTAGAGTTGGCACCCATCCTAAGTGTGCTCCTTTAAAAATGATATCACCGGGGAGCAGCAGAGTCTACAGAGAGATTTTGCTCTCATATAGGTCCTTGGGCACCTTCGCTTTCCCTTTCCATGGAGGAACATAGGCAGGAATCCTGGTGAGAGGGTCATCACCCTAGATTTCTTCCTCCATTTCTTTTTCCCTCCTCTTCGACCAAGATTTCCTCAAGGTCTTCCTGCTCCTCATCAGTTTCCACATTAACCCCTTTCCCCTTTTCTTCCATGGCCAGTTTAGTTCTCAGTGGGTTTCGAGGGGACAACCGCACCAGAACCATAGGCTGGTTATCATTCTTTGGTCTCAGCATGCATGGCGATTTAGGTATTTTCCTGACTATTGTGGTGGTCTTAGGGGCATCTCCTATTGTGATGGCCTATGCGGCCTCTTCAGCATTCATCTCTCTGATATCCTTGGATTTTTTAGACATTGCCATCTTGCTGTTCCACAAATCTCTCAACTGCTCAAGTAGGTGCTCGAAAAATGCCTTCAATCCCAACAAGTCAAACAGGTCTGGGTTTAGAAATCTCTAAGCACACCACAACTCAATTCTCAAATGGCCAAGTGTTGTTTGCTTGGTAGCCCTTTGCAATTTATAGCGCCTTTTGAATTCAAATCGACCGTTCCCCCCAAATCTTGTCCATTAATGCTCCCTTGGCAGCAGATTTTCCCAAATCTAGCCCATAAAGCTTGACTTAAATGCCTACCGACTGCCCCATTTGGTCTCAAACTAAGCATCACATCATGAATAGTGACTGCAATAGTCACTTCCCAACCGACCCATGTGGTAGTGTAGCTACCCTTGCATTGTCGTGGACCTTGTGACGCTTTGCTCCTGCACACAGCCCTAACACAACGCAACTCCTGGGAAGAGTAGTTTATAGTCACATGCCTCCTTTCAACTACATAGATCGCTAAGACTATGCTCCTTGTGACTAGTTAGATGGGAAGAGTTCGCCAATTAACTTCGCTACCAATTAATTTTCTTGGGAAGGGTCCACCTTTTGACTTCACCAACCACATCGCGCCCCTATCCGAGGTCTCCTTAATAACAAACAGTCCAATTCAATGGATCAAATCAATCAACTCTCAGTGGTAGTCCCCAAGTTCGTCAACTTAAACGAGCTCATTTTGTTCTATCGCCACGGTCTTTGTATCAAGAAATTCCTTCTTTATTTTGTCATCCAGCTTCTTGACTTCTTCTTTTGCCATGGTGCTTTTCTTCTTGAATCAAATGATTTCTTTCATGAGTTCTTAGAGCCTAAGATCGCCCTGTTGGATCTCTTCATCAGGTCCCAAGCATTCTTCTTTGAGCTCTTCAACTGCGTGATCCCTTCTTCCAAGGCTTCGCGATCTGTCATATCCATGGGCGCTGCTATGAACATACTAGGCATGCTATACTCCATTGACATTACAACAATTTCTCCATAGCTCAGCCTAGAAGGTGTATATTCGTCATTTTGTCGTACTTTTCCCTATAAGCCCATAAAATTGTTGGTATGCACAAGTCCCAATCATTTTTCTTCACACACATACCTTGTTTAGCACTTCGCACACTTCATTAAATTCTTCCGCATGGATAACCTTCTGCGCGATTGTTCTCTCCACACTCTATTGTTGCAACTTGAGGAGTTGTTTACGCATTTTCCCCCCAAACACATGCTTATTGACCATATTTCCTAACACGAAATTCATGTGCATCCGTGCAGGTTGTTTGCCACTTACTTGTACCCACCTAGATAGATGCGTGTGTGGACCATCCCATCCATTGTATTTATCAGACAATCACATCCTAGGCTTTCCAAACATTGTGTGCATCATCCTTCTGCGTTTGTGCCAGTCCTCAAAGATCCTATTGTGCATGCCTCACCACCTTGCAAGAGTAGCACGCAGTACCCCATTCAAGGCCTGGAAACGTTGCTTTTCCAGCACCTCCTTACCTAATCCTTCATAAGTAGGTACATCTCTCACTTCTATCAATATGCATCACAGTGACCTTGTCATCATATTGCAATTAAGCATGGTTACCTCGTGTAACCAGTTCTACCATCACTCTATCTCCTCATTTAAATCCAAAGTATAGTTGCTTTCGTGCTCTCATGAGATCTGCTCATCCACAGTGGGATTTACCTAGTGTTTCTCTCACGTGGTTATTTTGTAGATGCAATCCAAGTCATCATCACTTTCATAGTCACGCACTAGCTCTATGTAGCGTGATCCTTCAACAGGGTCCAAGGGTATAACTATGCATAGAGACTTCTTCTCAAAAATCATCTTGCGCTTCTTCAGATTAATCACCTCATTCATGTCAGTGGCCCAATCAATTCCTAACAGCATGGGGTAGGGATTGTTGTCATCAACAATCTCTATTACTTCAAAGTCTGCTAACTCTCTCGCTCCCTCAATATCCACGTGATTCCCTGCAATCGCCCCAAGGGTATTATTTTCTCTTGGTTTTCCCTTTGTAGCTGAATAGGAGACCACTGCAACATAAGCCTCCCCATGTGCTCCAATGTCTACTTTGGTGTAATTTTCAAATCCAATCCTAAGTCCATAAGTGCTTGGTCCATCTCATATTCTCGAATTTGTGCGGTTAGCCTCATTTCTCTCCCTATCCTAGTCTTGTGTTTTCCAATCTTTCAGACTATGCATGGTTCTCCTCGCGTGGTCCCAACACATCTATTAATGAGTTCTTGTAGTTGCTTTATAGCCTTACTATCAAGTAGTAGCTTCATGCATGTTTCCAGGAATGTCGTGAGCATATATGGATCCATTTGTGGCTTCAGGCTATCTTTGCTTCCTGAAGTCAAGGCATCAGCGAAGCTCTTCTTAGATTCCATGAAGGTTTCCTTAGCGTGCTCCAAATCAAACTTTGCTTCTTTCATCAAAACCTTGCAAACCCAAGTACTATATTCAGGCTATTTTCCTTTATCATCTCCCATCACGATTCCACTTTGGAGCACAATGTTCACATTTGGATCTTCCTTGCACGACTTAGATCTCATCATCTGTAGGTTCTGAGTCGGGGGAGGCGGTAGCACTCTCTTGTCCTATATCCTAGCTATCAGTGTAGAAAAACCTTCTGTCTCATGATTAAATAAGGTATAATACATACATGATGGATGCGTTGGATTTGTACAATCATGGCCATAATGTCCTGGCCCTCTGCAATTGTAGCATATCAGCTATCCGTGACCTCTTCACGGTCCTCCACCACCTTGGCCTCGTCCGCGCCCCTAAAATCATATTTGTGCCACTAATGTATCTGGTTCTAGGGGTCTCATTTCGGTTTGAACCTTGTAAGTGGGAGTTATATCCTTCATTAACTCATATCTTCTACAAGTGCACTCATTGTGTCCCAGCGATATACAAAAGTTACAGAAAAATTACTGTGAATTTTGTGTATACCTCTCTAGCAAATGGTAGTTGTCCTTAGTGTGTTTCCCTCCTATTTGACAAATCGTGCACCACAAAGTAGGCATCGTGATAGGTCCTTCTTGTGCCTATGGTCTTAGTGGCATCGGTCCTCCTCTCGCGAGGTAATTTGCGAACACCGAGCTGTGGTCCTTATCATGACCCTAACCCTTGCATTCTACACACCACACGTCTTCGCGCACTTTTGGTCAAGTTGTCCTATCCTGTTTCAGACTTTGCATCTTAAGGCATAAGTTTTTCAACTATGTTATAGCTCCAAATCTCACTATTATGGTTTTTGATGCTACACTCATGGCCTAGAGCAACCCCTCCTTCCAAACCTAGTCCCAAATTTAAAAAATAGTGTTTTATTCCTTGTACGCGACATTTCCCTGAGTTAAACGCATGTATACGCGGGTATGCATATACCCAACCCCCGTATATGTATTAAAACACTTAAAAAAATATAAAACTCCTTATTTTCGGGCGGAGATTGCGGGTTTTACCTGCTGATCACCTGTTAGTGCCCGTGGCCCAACTATTCCCAACCAACTCCTAACTAAAGAACTACTTTGGGAGTGGTATAAAAAGACATCAAAGGGAAGGCCTAAGGCAAGAGAGAGGAGAGAGAAAGGTTATTATACTGAAATTTTTCCGCTGACTAGGTCTGAAGACCCTTGTGCCTTCTGCACTTCCCCCATTTGTATAGGAAACACTTGTTTCCTTCTATGTTGATGTTCATCCACTAGTTATGGCATCATGGAGTGAGTCTTCGAAGGAGATATGCTAAAGGCTTGAGGTTGGATGGATCTGGAAGGAAGCTTTGCTTGGAGCCTATGAAAGGTTACTCAGGTGATATTACTCCTTTTGTACATTCTATTTGTCTATAATAAAGAAACACATCTTGGTTCCTGATATGCTTCTTCTTTATGTTTATGATGTTCATGTTTGAATTTCACATATGAATGGTTGTTTTAAGTTCATAACTAACTTCCTTATTTTATAACATAAAGATGATTTCTTCATAAGTCTTTGTCCATATACTGCTGCATTCTTTGGAATTGGTTGTTTTGCAGGACAAAGGAGCAAAAGGGACTTCAAGAAGGGTTTGGACCCTTGAGGAACTTCTCGAACGTAGGACTTGAGGTAAGCCCTTCTTACTTTATAATTTTCTTATTATAGCGTAATGGCTTTGTGAATGTGTGTTTCTCTGTTTAGACAACTTTCAATCTGCTAGGGTTTCCACCCAAAAGCCCTAGGGGAGCAAATCCCTCAACAGAATTGGTGACTCTGCTAGGGACAACACTCTTGTTGTTCCTAGTTTGGGTGTTTGTCAACCCAATCAGGGCTCAATTACTTGTTGGTTTGTTGTTACTGCCTGGTCTATTCTTGAATTCTATGTTTTTCCAGTTTCTTCAGTTTGTTTTTTATTTTTCTTGAAATCTTTCATATACGTTGTTTTCCTTAGTTACAGAAGTGGACGTACGCTTGCTTCCTGAAGTAAACCCGCATATACGCAGGTTTTCTTAGGCACAGTCACGTATACATGCAATCTACACATAAGTACAGTCGCGTATATATTGCAATTTTCAAGATTTATAAATTTTTGTGTCTCTGAAGTTTGTCTGGTGGTTTAATTCGGTTTGAAACAATCATTTTGGTCAGTATCAGTTGTTTGTTTTACAGCAAGCATCTTACTCCAATTTCTCTCTGATTATAAGGAGTATTGGTCTTGTTTTGTGTTTGCAAGCGTCATCGTCTTTTTGCTAAAAGCACGCAAGATTTCTTGTTGGAATCTTGGTTGCTCTGATTTATTAGAGCAGAAAGATTTTTATCAATCTTTGTGTTGAATTTTTCTTTTGGTGACTTTTTGTTTGCTTGACAAAATTTCTTTTTATGACCATATACTTCTTTGTTTCATCAAAGTTGTCAATTGACACTTTCTTGAAATTGTCTTTTTGATCTTTTTTGGTATTTGTTACCAAAGCTTTCATTGCTGCTTTTGATTGTCAAAAAGCATCTTTAAACACATTTGTTTTTGTTGATTTTTCATTCATTGTATGGCGTCTACTTGCAAAAGTGTTTCTTGCTTATTGTTTCAATCGCAAAGTTTCAGTTTTGTTGAGAGCATTTTTGAAAAGACCTTTTGTTGCTACTTTGAAGAGAACTTTTTCAAAAGTTTTGTTTTTCATTCTTGAACTTGCTCTTCATTTGGTTTCCTTTTGGTGAATGAAAGTGCTTTATGTTTATCTTAAGTTTTGTTTTTAGTGTTTAGACGAAATGAATGGTAGCATCTCATATTCGATCTAGACATCGTTAGTGGCAAAAGAAAATTTGATAAGCAAAGCAACTTTCATTTCTTGTTTTTAGAGTTGTTTTCATTCTTGCATCAAGCATATAGTTGCTGCATTAGGATAGATTTGCATCTCTTTAGCATACATAGTTTTTTTAACTTTTTGAGTGTGAAGTGTGAATTAACGAAAAGAAAAGAAAAGTTTGTTTCATTAGAATTTTCCATTCGAACCCTGTAGAAATTACTCTTTATCGAAAAACAATGACAAGTGCACATGCATATAGTTAGTGTTTATTAATTTCTTTTGCATCGAAAAAACACCACTAGTTTCACTTCCATCATCCCCTGACTTAAAGAAAAAGCCTTTTTAAAATCAAGCGCTAACTAAAATTCACTAGAACTTTTTCTTTTAAGTTAAATAAACCAACAATTTTAGGATTTTAGGGCCTTGGATTAGGCGAGTGGAGAGTTAACTCTCCAAGGCCATTAAAACGTCAAATGTAGGAGTCTGAATAATGAGAGAAAATCCAATAGCGTTAGGAAGACCAGGGAAGATCTGGATTTGGGAGTTAAGCACAAGGGTCTGTGAGGAGAAGGAAGAGAGATACCCCCTCTCCTACTTGTCCGAACTTACCTCACGACTCTTCCGCCTGGCTTCTGCAACAAGTTGGTATCCATAGTTGCCACTCCTAGGGAACTACATAGGTGGCTGCGGAGGGGAATCCCGTGGCACCTGAGGTCGACGTTGTATCACTCTCGACAGTACTACTGGAGGGCACCCTTGCGAGGATTGCAGGCTTGCACCGGTGCAAGTTGTTGTTATGAGGTCAGCATGACTTCCTTTGTTACCTTCGCTGATAGGCCTAGGCCCTCATCATCCCAGACTATCTTCAGAAGGCCCCTTATTTTTCACTTTCTCATATTTTGGTGTCCGGTCCTAATCACCCGGAGTGGAAATACTTGGAAGTTGTTTGACTGGTTGTATCTTTAGGGACTTTATAGTGGGTGCTCTTTGCTCTTAGTTGGCCCAGATTTAAATTTTTTGAGTCTTTAGTTAGATCTTAAACAAGAAATTCAAAGTGGCTGACCGATCTCCTAGACGGTCTCGAAGACTTCGTGGTCTTTCACCACCGAGTTTAGAGCCTTCTCCGAGAAGGCACAAAGGTAATAATACCGGTGGGTTTCATCCCACAACAATTGACTCATCGGGGATTGATCCTCCTCTCGGGGGCATTAGTATTGAAACAAGGCCTGGTGCTTCCGTGGAACAAGAGAGGAACACTCCAGTTCTTTCTTGAGTTCGCTTAAAAGCGGAGGATAATATAGAGGTAGGAGAACTTTCAAAGTCGTTAGCAGCTTCGAATTATCCCCTATCGTCTAATCATCAACACGTATTACAATACGTTGGGACTCCGACGCATATACCATCAAGTCCAGGTTACGCTACGCGCTTACATTCGATGACCACTACTGGAAGCATGGCTTCTACAAGTGATATGACTGTGCAGACTCCCATATATGTATAAGGGGGAGGAACTATTTCCATCCCCTCTGTCTCCTTATTCGGATCTTTTGCTAGCATGTCTTTTGTTGGGTCTCCCTCCATTCCGTCCACGAGTGGAAATTCCCAAACCAATGCTTTTGGTTCTGGATTCTTCCCATTTGGCGCCCATTCACAGGGCATTCCTTCAGCTCCGTTCGGAGCCGCCACGTCCATGATAAGTGGATCAGCTTTGTTCCAAGGTTTTCTATTCGGAAGTGGTCATATACCACATTGTAACCCAACGATAGGATCCATGCCTTTTTCTTCTGTATGACAAAGCAGCAATCCTTTCCAAGGTTAGAATAACCCTTGGCTTAGTAGTGTCGGGACTGGGAATCCATTTTTCAGCCAGTATGGGAATAAGCCGTATACCACGATTAGTTCATTCCAAAGTATTCCTCCCCTAGCTTCAGCGTGGAATTCATATCAGGGGTTATCAACTCCTTATAATCCTTTAGGAGGAAACTTTGCTGGGTATGGTGGATATATGACCCGAGTTGGTCAAACTTTGAGTTTTGCTGGGTCACAAGGCTTGCCTTTTGGTTCAGCGGGTTCTACTAGTTACTTCGGGTAGCCTGGTGCCTTCCAAAATCCAGGCCAATCTTTTCAGAGCTTTGGGACTACTGCCCAGTCAGGGTGGAATACCCAAGCTCCTCATAGACTTCCGTTTCTGGCAACGCTAAACTTGCTAGATCTCACTAAGTTAACTAATGACCCAATCAAGTATAATTCGACCTGGCCTCTAGTCCCAACTAAACTCCCTTCGGATATTCCAAAATTCGAAGGGAAGAGTGGTGAGGACCCAGGCGACCATGTAACCACATTCCACTTATGGTGCTCATCGAACTCCCTGATCGATGACTCGGTTAGGTTGAGATTATTTCAACACACCTTGACTAGTAACATGGCCAAATGGTTATAAAGTTGCCTAGGGGCAGCTTTACATCATTCGCTGACTTAGCAAATATTTTCTTAAACCATTTTCAGTCGCCTGTCCGGTATGATGCCGGAACTGAACTACTGGCCACTTTTCGTCAGGATAGGGCAACTCACATTTCTCATCATATTCAGGAATGGAGACAGAGAAAGAGGCTCATTAAAGCCAAAATCCCTCTGGAGTACCATCTCGAGTGGTTTTTGAAGTCTTTGATACCTGAGATCTCCAAGGATGTCTCCATGTCTGGGGTCTATTCTGAGGAGCAAGCCATTTTTAGGGCCCAACAATTAGAATTGATCTATTCTTAGTCTGGGATCCTACAAAAGTACTTGCCAGATGCTCGTGGGTCTAATGTTTATGTAGCTATGTTGAAGCCAGGTCCCCACGTGGATGGTATTGTTGGGTCTGTAGACACGAATACGGTGAACTTGTTGAATCAATTGCAGTAGTTGTTTTTACAAACTGCTTCTGACAACCAAGTCACATCGTCTAACCCTTCGGCTTCCCAAACTTCTTCGATTAATGCCATCCAATCTGATAACCCAAAAGGAATCAAAATTCCAATGGGAAAAAGAATGGAAGAGGTAAGAAAAAGAATCAGGATGGGAAGCCTGATGCAAATAAATCCGGCAATAATGCTGGTGGAGGTAGAAATGAGTCGAAAAAGAAAGTCAAGTTTCCATGCAAGTTGTGCAGTGGAGACCATTTAACTCATATTTTCCCCAAGATTATAGATGCTTAGCACTTGTTAGGGCAGTAAGGGACTTCTAGTTCCCAAGCTGTGTTAACCAACCCTTTTCCCCAAGGGAAGCAACTTCTTGTTGGTGTGAGTTCAAACCCTGGAACCTCCGCAGGGGGCAACCAGGAAGGGGAAAAATCATCGAATGTTTTCATGATGGGTTCTAACATCCATGTGGTTACTTAGTCACATGATTATGGTGAAGCTGAAACTTCCAAGGACAAGGCTGTTCTTGGAATTACTGACCTTCATATCGAGCGACCCCCTGTTGAGACTATACCACGGATACCAAAAGGTTCCGCTAAACGCTATACTATTAATCCTAATGCTAGGGCCGCCTAGAATTACTCCATTGTGGAGGATCTGGCCCAGAGTCTGTGCGCCATGTCCGCTTTAGAGGTTATCTAGTCGTGTCTGGCTCAGAGAAGTAGTTTACCTTCCGCAATTGGCGCAGTCGTTCCAACTAATTCTTTAGTGCTCACTTTCGACATGTTAACTGTCAAAAAGTGACTCCCTCATCATATGACTTTTCAAATAAAGTCTACATACCGAAAAATTAACATTCTTCGAACCGTTATTGATGAAGGGGATTCCATGTGCATCATGTCGATGTCATGTTGGAAGGCTATTGGATCGCCTTCGGCTATTCCTTCACCTACTGTCTTGACTGCATTTGATGGCCATTCTCATAAGCCACATGGGATTATCCCAGCCTTTCCCATATGTGTTGGGCGGAAGGTCATTAATATTGAAGTAGAAGTCGTAGATGCTAACCTAGACTATAATCTCCTCCTATGAAGGAACTGGGTATACGAAATGGACGTCGTTGTTTCGACTCTATTTTGTGTCATTTGCTTTCCTCATGAGGGGAAAATTGTGAAGGTTGATCAATTGGATTATTGCCCAGTTGATCCTCAAGCAAGCTCCGACTCTACTGTTCCCTTAGTGGATAACCCTCGTCGGCCTACTGAGAATCTAGGAGTAGGGATGTATTCCTCATTGATGGGTACTTTTGAGTTTCCCTCTCCTATCACTAAAATCAATGCCATTTCATCATCTAAGGAGTTTTCTCGAGATGGGTTCTTTTGAACTCATTATTTTTCAGACCCTTTGACCTTGCCTTCACCTACGACCACATTATTTGAAGGACAAGAGAATGGAATGGCATTTCCTATATCTGTAGTTGAGCTTAGATATTAGTCTATCGTCAACTCTACAGATGACCATTCTACTCATTTTTCCGAAGAGGAGTTAGATGGCGATGTGGCCCCCGCTTGGAGCCTTGATTCTACCTCTGCCTTGGATTGCTTAGATTCAGTTTTACCTTCAGAAGAAGCAATTCTTGAAGCAATGATGGGTATAGATTGACCTTAGGAAGATTTACACCATCGTTCATACTTTCTTCCTCCATCGCAGGAAGTAGAATCTAGATTCTCCGAGCTCTGTTCTAGTGATGTTTGTACGGTGTCAAACCCTTTGGCTCCAACACACGTTCATGACGAAGATAATATGTCGGTGATTTCAAAAACAACACCTGTAAACATCTCTAGGGACCCTAACACCGTCGAGAATCTCTTCATTGGAGTTGAGTGTTCCCCTAAAGAAATTCAAATTTACACTGACCTGTTTAAAGAGTTTCGGGATGTATTTTCTTGGCCTTATGAAGAAATGCCTCACATTGACCCATCTATAGTCCAACATGAGATCAAGATGTATGAAAATGCCAAACTAGTTCGTTAGAGGCTTCGGCCGGTCAACCCTATAAAAGCAACAGCTATCAAAGCGGAAGTGGAGAAGTTGCTAAAGGCAGGTTTTATATACCCTGTTCCTCTTACCGATTGGGTTTCTAATCCAGTCCCTATAGATAAAAAGCAAGGAACAATCTAAGTATGCATCGACTTTAGGGACCTAAACAAGGCTTGTCCCAAAGATAATTACCCCATGCCATTCATTGATCAGATTATCGACAAGTGTGTGGGTAACGAGATTTTTTCCTTCATGGATGGATTCTCTAGTTATAATCAAATTTCTATCCGTCCTGAAGACCAACATAAGACAACCTTTATATGTCCCTCGGGTACCTTTGCATATAGAAAGATGCCTTTTGGTCTTAAAAATGCTAGAGCTACCTTTCAGCGGGCCATGTCATATGCTTTCCACGACATCAAGCATGTCATCAAAGCATACTTAGATGATCTCGCTGCTCATTCTCGAAAGAGAACTGATCACCCTAGCCACCTTCGAATGGTTTTCGAGCAATGTCGTTTTTATAAAATCCGGTTGAATCCTAACAAGTGCGTTTTCCCGGTTACGTCCGGTTAGTGGTTAGGGTTCATAGTGTCAAATGAAGGGATTTGGGTTGATCCCTTCAAGGTTGAGGCAATATTTTGGTTACCTCCCCCGTCCTCAGTTCGTCAACTTCAGAGTCTTTAAGGGAAGGCTAATTTCTTAAGGCGGTTTATAGCAAACTATGGATGCCTTGAAAAAAGAACTAGTCTCTACCCCACTTTTGAGTCCACTGGATTATGGTAGAGACTTGCTTTTATATCTCGCTGCAGTAGAATCAACCATTGGTATGCTTCTGGTTCAGGAGGACGATGCTTTCACCGAGCATGTGATTTATAATTTGATCCGAGGCTTAATAGGTCCTGAACTTCACTATTCTCTAGTTGAGAAGTTGGCCTTGGTAGCCGTCCATGCTCTCCAGTGGCTCTGTCATTATATATTTCTACGCAAAACTTTTGTCTTAGCAGCGGTCAATCCATTTCAATTTGTCCTCAGTAGGCGAGTGATTGGGGGCAAATATAATAAATGGATAGTCATCTTGCAAGAATTCGATCTTGAGTTCTTGTCAGCCAAGTCTAAGAAATCCATGGTTTTCGCTGAGCTGATTTCTGAGATGCCTTGTGGAGAGGATATTGTTTATGAGGAAATTTTTCCGGACGAACATTTATTCCTCATCTCTTCACTCGACCCTTGGTATGGAGATATCATTGTCTATCTCCAGACTTCGAAGTTTCCCTCTACTTTCTCCAAGGATGAACGTCGTAAATTACGTCACCTGGCTAAAAATTATGTTATCATTGGTGATACCTTATACCGTCGAGGGGTTGATTCAATCCTTCGGCGCTGTTTAACCTTGGAGGAAGCAGATTCAGTACTTAATGATTGCCACAGTGGATCTTGTGGTGGTCATCTATCGGGGCTTGCTACAGCCCAGCGCATCTTACGTGTTGGCTATTTTTGGCCTTCAATTTTTAAAGACTGTGTGGAAGTGGTCAAACACATTGCCACCCTTGTCAGATATTTACTCGAAAGATGCGTGCTCATCCAGCTCCTCTTTTTCCTGTTGTCACCGTCGGTCCTTTTCTAAGTGGGGTATTGATTTTACAACTTGTAATCCGTCTTCAGCGGCGAATCACAAGTACATTATCGTGGTTGTAGACTACTTTACGAAGTGGGCCGAGGCCATGCCCACTTATAAAAATGATAGTGACATGGCAACTTTGTTTCTTTTCAATCAGGTTATCTCAAGATTCGGTGTCCCGAGAGAGATTGTCACTGATCATGGCAATCACTTCCAGAATCAATTAATGTCTGAATTGGCTCTTAAATTAGGTTTCCGACAAGACCATTTGTCTCCTTATTATCCTCAGGCCAATGGAAAGGTTGAGGCAGTCAATAAAACTCTTAAGATGATACTCCAATGGACAATCGAAAAAAATAGGTCCAATTGGCACGTTATGTTGTATTCGGCTCTTTGGGCATACCGGAACTCCGTAAAGACTGCTACTGGTTTTATGCCTTTTCAGTTGGTTTACGGGATGGAATCTATCTTTCCGATCGAATGTGAAATTCCATCCCTTAAGTTAGTTGTAGAGCTCCTTCCAAAGACTTCAAGTCTCGAAGAGCGCCTCCTTCACTTGGAACATCTTGATGAGCAGCGTCGAGATGTCGCCACGATGAATGAGGCTCATAATAAAAAGGTCAAAACGCAGTATGATAAATCTGTCCGTCCTCGAGTCTTTTCTGAAGGCGACCTTGTCTTGGTCTATGACCAAGATAAAGATGCCTTGGGGGCAAGCAAGTTTAAGCCTATGTGGTACAGTCCTTTCATTATTAAACGAGTTTTAGAAAAAGGGTCGTATGAGTTAATCGATTTTGAGGGAAACAAGCTGGCGGAGCCCCAAAACGGGCTCTACCTAAAGAAGTACGTTGCTTAAGTAGGAGTTAGGCAATGGATTCTTTATATATTATGTATATTTGTACATATATCATCGAGAGTTTTGTGATGTCAACACTTTTTGGTCTGCTATTACAGGTGTTGATGGATGACTTGGTCTATTTTGGGTTCGCCGATGGTGGTAGTCGGCACACTCGGAGTCTCGCTTCTGCAGCTTGGGTACTTTATTATCCAACTGGTCAATTGATGGTATCAAGAGGCGTATGCATTGGTCCTACTTCAAATAATATGGCTGAGTATATTGCCGTTATTAATTTACTATTCGAGGCAATCTCTTATGAGATCGACTCGTTGGTAGTTTATCTCGATTCTCAATTGATAGTATCTCAATTAAATAACATTTATTGGGTAAGGGGTCCATGTTTATATCGCCAGTATTTAAGGGTGAGGTTGTTGCAAAGATCATTTGTTTATATTAATTATTTGTACATTCCAAGATCTCATAATTGGTTAGTTGATTCTATCGCTAATCAAGCATTAGACTGGCATATCAATCATTCATCATAATAAAATCAAGCATCAAAAAGTCAAACTGTATATAGATATATCATCATAAAAGCATCTCGAGTGTACATATGTTGTCCAAAAATATACAAAATTGGGACTCAAATGCCCATAATCATGTCCGGCATATCTAATGCCCCGGCTCAGGATGAGCGGCCAAGTAGGTAACTATTGCATTGGCTACACGCCAAAAAGTGCGAACCCAGTCACGTGGCATGCCAACCACATGACACTACATATCCTCAGGAAGGTCCTCTATAGCAGCCATCGGTACTTGACAGCTCAGTCTCATCAAGGGTTGTTGGACGTTGTGTAGAGTCTGTTCTATCTCAGCAGCCGCCTCTTCGGCTCCTCAGCCGTGTCGTCTGTGCCGCGGGAGTCCATATGGTCGCACTGACCCAATGTCTGGATCATGATCATTATATTAGTCATTTGAATCTCATAAAAAATATTTTTCAAAATGCATCATTATATTTGAAAAATCCAAATAAAATCAAAAAATCCTTACCAATCTCGCCCCATGCTGCATTTGGCGGTAATGTTAGGTCAGGATCTCCTTGGAAATCCAGCTCAGCATAGGGGTAGTCGTCTACGACGATGATGTGTTGATCCCACCAGGTGAAGAACTCATCATCAAAAACAGTCCTAGGAACCTCCCACCCACCCCCCCCCCCCCCGTTTTCATCAGATCATCCCACCGGCCCATGCGTGGATCGCGTGGGGTGCTGATGGAAACTGCTACCCTGGGTCGGAGTGCGGGAATCCTCTCGAAGAAGAAAGTGCACAAGATATTCCCGTAGCCAAAGTTTTTGGTCTGTCCCCTCTTAATAGAAGTGAGTTGCCTCTTCATGATGGCCAGAAGAGGAGTACACCATTTGAACACAGTAGTGAGACAATCCACTGCCACGCTCATGGTGAGCCGTGATGCCTGATGCAAAGAGGACGATCCATTCACTTGAGCTATGGTGAATAGGATGATCCTCAGTGATAAACTTGCCACGTGTGCAATAGAGATATGGCTCCCAACTTTCTTGGGATGTCCTGGGCAGTATATCTGTACATAGTTCTCTATAGTGAGACTGCTCCGTGTCCTGCCCCGGGACTGTACTACCTCTCCCCTTCGGGAAAGGCCCGTGATAAAATAAATATCCTCCACTTCTATTCTGAGTGGCATTTGATCAATCATGAAGGCTTCCTCCTTGACATCCCAATAGTCAATGAGCATCTCAGGCAGTCGTACATTGGCTTTCATGTTCGGCAGTTTGAAAATTTTGAGCAAGCTGCATCCCTGTAAAGCATCCAAGGCTTCAGGCTCATTCATAACTTCATTATCCACCGCTACATGTTCTCTTTCACGCCATGTGATCGGCATCCTGAGAAGAAATTGAGTTTCAACCGTTAGTTTTTTATTAAAATTGGTTCACGGCGTATACGCGGGTTGTTGTATACACAGTCGCGTATAGGGCCTGCATGTACGCGGGTTTAATATTATCAACCCGCGTATACACCGCGGTGAAATTTTGAGCAATAGTTCAACGGTGAAACATCAATGAAAAATCTTAAAACTAGTCACAATGAATTGCAAGCTAAGTGTAAGAGTTACCTGGAAGATTTTGAAGAATTTGAACGGTCGAATTTGGCACACGAGAAATTTTCTCCTTTGGCTCCAAATATTTGCTCTCCAACTCAATTGGTAAAAATGGTGAGTCCAAAATCCCTTTTATAAGTTTTGAAAATGCAAAATTTTTTCAAAATTTCATTTTGTTCGGTCTCATGTGACTTTTAACTTGGGAATTTGGAGCATCGAGAATGGTTTGATTTTCAGGACATTTTCGACATTTTCGACCTTTTCGAGACAGTTCCATGACTGCTGACCCATCATGGCAGGTATCGTTTTTTCACTGGCATATAGGTTAGGGACATCATTTTTCCATTTGCATTCATGCAATACTAGCCTCCATCTGTTCGATACATCTGCCATAGGGTCGATCCCATCGTGTTATGGTTCGTAAGCCATCTTCACTCGCCGATTTTTAAAATCATGACACACTGGTAGAGCCATCCTTTACATGGGCATCATAGTTAGCACCTCACTGACAATTGTTGCCCATGCTGCTTCAATTTGAGTAGGCTCAGGAGTCCTCTGTAGTGCCGCCATGACTTATGCGTTGAAGACTCATTCCTCTCAGCTTCTTCGCTTTGTTCTGGCCTTATACCCTAGAGGCTCCTTTGTGTTGAGTTGTACTACTGCATTGCATGTTGACCATTTACACCTTTTGGCCTAGAGCCGGCTTCACTTGGACTTGTGTTTAAGCCATCTTTTGACTATGACGACTGAAAAATCAACCTTGCATACCTTTGACTACTGCAACTTGACACACCTTGACCCGTGGAAGGAACATAGCTTTGAGTGTCACTGACCAGTTTTCGCCTCCCTGCATTGAGCATAGGAATGTTCCATTCCCAAGAACTAGATCATCTGTTTCATCGACACTCGTTCTTTCTACTATACCATAGCATTCTTTTATTCTTTTTCGAGCTTAACAAAAAAAGCCAAAAAAAATAAATATTCCAAAAAGAGCGGGAACGGGACAGTATTTCCATTTATTATTGGCAACTAGAGTCAGTCATGTCTCCCTTGAACAAAGCACTCAAAACAAAGTCTCCTCCGTTTGGGCGGGATTTAGTTTGACTTAGGTATGCCTTAACCTTGTTATTTAGTTAGTTCTCCCCCAATTGGTTATCTCTTCCAATCATATGGAGGGTCCGTTCGTGCCTCCTGCATGATGAACTTATACAGAAGTCATCATATGCTGCCATATAGTCACATTGAGTCGTGCTTTTGTTCAAGGGAAGTTAGCCTGAGTCAGCCTCTCTACAGTGTCTCTTGACTCATTTTTCAGTCATCCATCCCTGGTTGTCAGTGTCTTGTCTATCATCGCATTAGTTATATTAGTCCTTTAATTGTGTCGGTTTGAGAAGGTCTACATTGAATTATTGCTGGCGGGTCTTGTCCTTATCGACGATGACATCTTGCTCTGAGGATAGGCCTAGAGCCGCACCCTAGCCCTATTTTCATTATTGATTGGTCACCTTGTGCTCAACATCGATCAGTATCATGGGTTTTTTACTGAGTGTTTTCCCTTATGTTCGACATCAGCTTACACTATCACACATTGGGATTCGTGTAGTACCTTGGTTTCCATTTGACCCTATTGGTGGGTAGCTTTCCTCTGTGTCAGCTTTCATTATTGGTTGGTTCAAAGGGTTTCTGTCGTGCACTAGCCACATCTTGTTTATGCCATAAATGTGCTTCGGTCAGGTTACTACATCTTTTTTCATCCGATTCCTTCCACATTATTGGCCTACGGGTTACCCTCGTGCTAGATTGATGAAGGATGCCTTAATTCCTTCCTTCTAGTGGATCTTCCCCTATCGACCGACTCATTGCTCTGGGGCAAAGATCTAGAGTCCATTTGGCAGTACCTTGGGGTTTGCAGTCATTAGTGGCAGATCCTTCGCTATCGATAGTGGGAAACCATCATTGTCTCCTGATCGATAGATTCTTACAGGTGTTCGACTCCAGCTCATTTATTCGCACTTGTTGGTTTGTACTGGGTGCCTTGATGCTCATTATCATTATCAGTGAGTAGTATCGTGTTTTTTAACGGTATACATCAATGGCCGGTAATCAGACGATTTCTCACATGGTCGACTTCAGATCATTTATTCCCATGGTGTAGAAATGTACCACGGCGGTCGGTGAAGACCTCAGGTTGTATCAACATTCATTGGTTCACTTGACAGTTGCTCCTGTTGCTACTAGTTGATGCCACTCCACCTTATATGTTGCACTTAGTCCTGGCGACATTCTATATGCTGGCACCTGAGTTTGCAGTATAGTATCGTCCTTTTCCATCATGTTCAGTTGGTACCTTATGGGATCCTTTTCCATCATGTTCAGATGAGCCGAAAATTTCTGAACTATGCAAATCAGCTCGTCGCAGCTGTTACGATTCCTTTCGATGAACAATTACCTAAATGAGAGTAAGGAGTTCATTTCCAAGCGAACGAAAACAATAACAAGAAAATGCAAGAGCAACAGTGCATGCAAGCAATCCAATCACTAGAAAACATGATGCATCAATTTTGCTTATCTTGCAACTACTTATGATGAAAAATGAAACATACGAACTTCGCTTTTCAATTCCTGATCATGAAGAATCTACTAATGCAAAATGCTTTCACTTTCATATGCTAAATGAGTGCAATGTTTTTGATTTTTTAGACTTAATAACAAACAAGTGAATGCAAGCTTGACTGATCAAAACAAATGTAATTTATGTTCGAATAATGAACAGAAATCAATTCAACACATCAAACTAATTCAATGACCAATCACTATAGACCAGTCAGAAAGGATAGACAAGCAGCAAGAAAACAACTTCAAACAAGCCAATAAGATGGTTGTGGACATAGTTTAGAATCCCGGAACGACAAGAAACCCAAACAAGTGACTTCTTAATGAAACTTCAAAAGTCTTAGGTCACACAGCCCAAAAAAAACCCAAAACTCAGATAAATGGAACCAAGAAGGATATGCCTTAGAAAATATAGTCAAAACAAGCTTGATAAGATGTAAGAGACAATAGAGGACAAGCTATATTGGCCTATTCAGGAGGCAGGGCTATGAAAAGCAACCCTACAGTAATCGTCGCAGCGGTTAGACTAGCAACTTGAGATGAAAGCCAAACCGTCATAGGCATGACTTTAGCAACTGAGCGAAGTCATCGCAAGAGTACACCTGTCTTTGGTGACGGTCTGATTTTAGGAATCATCGCGGCTATATGACGGGATATTCGCGATGTACAACTTGGTTAAAGAGGATAGGGGTGATTTGTCGTAGCTATTAGGAATTAAACAGTGACAAGCTCAATAGGCAAGGAAAACAAGGCAAAAGCAACTGAAAGAGACCAGGCTTGTCACTCGATCATTGAGGTGGACTACCAGATCTACTCAAGTGATCCAGAAGACTAATGGTTTAGTCCCAAAACAAAGAGACACTATGTAATTCAATCAAAAACAAATCAAGAGCAAAACAAGAGACAACACACAAAGGAGTCCTATGTGGAGTCGCCAACTTATGATGTAGGTAAAGCTCCCTCTACGAACAGAGGCAACCCCTCTAGCCCTAGAGTGGGTTTAGTCACAACAAGACAAATACAACAACTAATTTCCTTAAATATTCATCGTTGAAAGAGCCTACCTTATGCTGGTGTTCGATGCAGTCTTCGTTACACTTCTCCAGCTATTGTTTCCTTCTCCTTGATGAGTGATTCACCTGAAACAACATAAGAGAACAACGAAACATGTAATAGAGCACAACAATGAACTATTTACTTACAGAGTCAAGGAACCATAAGCTAACAGATATATTTCATACATGATATAGGAAACGATTATTGATTATATTAATATGACCAAACGTAAAGCTTACAACCATGCCTTGACATCGTAAGCTTCCTTGGAAGGTCCAGTCAGTATGTCTCTACAAGCTTTCACTCTCAAAAGGTCTCCCAAAAAGGCTGATAACTCTTTCTGTCACCAAAAAGTACTAGTATAAGGCTAAGGCAATCCACAACCAATTACTATACTATCAGCAATTCACATTGCAAACTATCAATCCAACACCGAGGACTAGCTAATTTTCTCACTACCAAAAACTAGTTGATCATAGCAATGGAGGATGCTTTTATAAGAGGAGGAGCCTCCACAAATGAGGGAGAGGGAACTTATCTCCATGGGAGGTTACTCAAAAGGCGGAACCACCATCTCAAAGGAGGAAAGGCAAACTTCCTTGACCCAACAACCAGTTCCAGAACCACCCAGAAGCATTCTGTTTGAACTAATTCACCATATCTGGGTCGTCGCGAGTCAAACACTAAGACTCAGAGATGACATCGCAAGGCAACAGTGTATTCAGAGCTATCGTTGCAAGAAGGATACTGATGACTTGCGACGATCTTGAGAATCTGACCATATCAGAGAACATATGTACTCTTGAGACAATGTTGTGAGATTCTAGTTCTCTTTGGTCCATCGTCGCAGACGGAATACTGGTGTATTGCGACGATCTTGAAACATAGGCAAAAAGGGTAAACTTCAGGATTAATGAGCATGGTTGATCTTCTTGAGTGATGTGAAAGATATGGACACATATTTTGATGTATGACACAGAACATATGCCATTCAGGGACCGACTCTACCCAGGATCAGGGAATGTGGGGTCGGTGAGAAAATATTGTGTAAGAAGTGTATATGTGTTTTAGTTTTGGTGGGGTATGTGATATGAGAACTTTTTATATTTTTGTGTGGGTTGTTTTAGTTTGATGCTTATCATACTTGGAGCTCGATTTGCATTTGTCATTGCATACTCTTGGCTTGTCATAGGTACACCTATAGTAAGACTAAGAGGTTACATACATTAGTCCTCTAGCTATGTTGATATTTGTCAAATAAATTTTGAATTTATACAACATGCATATCCACAAAACATAAATTTTGAATCACATAATTTCAAGTCATAAGTAAGAGCCAAAATTGACATAGATAATACATTATATATGCCAAAAATCCCAAAAAATCATAAAACTTAAAAAATAAAAAATATGTGGTCCTTTTTTTTGCCCTATCCATGTTTTATTTATTTCATCACGTGTTTTAACAATGGGTCTAGTATTTCTAGATGGTTTTTATAGTATAGGGTGGCAATTTCATTGCAAAATCAATTAGATCTTAGGTGTTCTTTCCTAACCTTGATATGTAGAGATAGGTATTTCCTTGCTATCTTCAATGCCTTATTGACCGCCATTTCCATTTATTGCACCTTAGGTCTGATCCCAATAGGTTACAACAATAACCTTTCCTTGTCTGCACATCATAACTTGCACAATAGAGCCATTATTTACATGGATGTACTTGTTTATCATTTATTTGCTATGTTGGTGTCCATTTAGAGTATTTTTATAGACCAGAATCCCTCCTTTTAACCCACCATCAATTTAAATCCAAGCCTAAATGTTAACACCAAAAAATCATACACCTATTAGTACAATCCAAAAGACATTAAAAGTGTCCAGTAGAATGCACAAATGGACATTTTTCCAGCCGAATACATTATGAAGATTTAAAAATAAAAAATTCTCCTAAGGTCCAAAGTTTATAAAGGAAATTAATTAATGCCATGCGTAAATTTATTTGATAAATGTGCATGCATGACATAACCACAAAAAGCCCCGCGGTTGCAGAAAAGGATGACTCAGCAGTCCAAGACCACTCTACTCACTTGGAGCCGATTTTCTGACATGAGATCGGCCTCATATAGTTGAATTTGAGTCACCTTGCAAAGTGCAGCCCTCAATGGAATCCTCTTGTCCTAGTCACGTTTCTTTACCATACATGTACCAAGAGAGGGAAGAGGGATTTAAAAAACTCTATATAAACAGGCCATGGGAGAGCCAAAAGAAGAGACATTGTTATGCTGGCCAAATTTTTGTTTGAGCAAACTGCCATTCCATTGTTGAAACCAAGGAAGTGAAAAGCACTAGCATGTTGGCTAACTTTCTTCTAAGAAACCCAACTCTTAGTGAGTGAAGAGGAATCCACCCTTTGGAAAGTATTTGCACTTATTTGAGAGTGACGAGAAACTTGCAAAGAGATTGAGGAAAACAAACCCCCTTGCTGAGGATTTTTGAGCTCCCTAGCTCAAAGAATTCTCTTCAAGTCTTTGAGATTCTAATTTTATTCAACCTATACCACCAACAATCAATAAAGGTATATTTTTCCATATATTCTTGATGTGTTTGCTCCATTTGAGCATTGTTTTGGTTATGTACCTCTTTGTTTAAGTTTATGTTTATGTATGCATTGTTTCCACTATCTACGATGTTGTGTTTATTTAAGTTTGTCCACTAATAACACTAATTTTGATTCTGATCCTTTGCAAGTAACAATCCACTTCTAAGGGGGTTTTTTTTGGTACACTTGTGCTCCAAAAACACTACAAAAGGAATGTCAACCATACTGATCTCTTTTCATTAAATTAGAGATTGTTTGCAGGACCTCCTCTCGGCATACCCATCCTTCAATGTGCTCTTCACCTCTTTGGATTCTTTACAATCCCCCAAGATTTGTTTTGAGGCCATGGAAGTGAAATTTTTTCAAATATTTCCTACTCTCATGCTTTTTTATCTAACAGACACAGAGTGCACTCCGCATTTGTTTCTGCGAAACTCACGCGACAGACAGAAAGAAAAGAAAATCCTTGTATTTTTCAGTTTTCTCAGGTGATTGGAAACCTTTAGCAAATTGCCTTCACTTATGCATTATGTGTTTTCTGTTTAGTACCCCTAATTGCTTGAATGAACCTTAATTCATCAAGAAATTATATTTTCTCTTTTGTATTTGCAACAAATACCCACATAGCTTAATTAGGGAGGAAATTAAGTGGTCAAAATTCACATGTGTTTTCAAACTATTTTGCTTAAAATGCTGCAAATCACATAGCTTAATTAGTGAAGCAAGTAAGTGGCTCATTATCCGCGAATCTTTCTACTAACCAAAGCATTTTTTGGGACTAGGAGAAAATTCTAATAGAGAAAGTAAGTAATCTTTCCCTTGCATCTCTTAGATGAACCTGGGATTGCATATGAAAACCTTCTGAAAACATTTGAATTTCCATCTCCCTTATTAAACTCCATATAATTTAATAGGAAAAAAGTAAGTGGCCCATAATCCACAAATATATTTCTTTTTCCCATGCCAGGAACAACCAACACTTAGTGTAATTAGAAGGATACTGAAAAGGACCATCACATATACACACCTTATCACACTTTGTATGCTCACTTTTATCACACACTAAGCCTTCATACGTTTTGTACTCAAGGATCACCCAACTTTTGGGTCTTTGGTAACTTAGCCTACTTTTTCTTACAAAGTCACTCCATAAGTGAATTAAGCCTCTTTAAAAAACAACCATAACTTGAACAAACTAAATTTCCCCATAGGGGCCACCAAAAAATTTATAGTTCAAGTTAGGACCATTGGGGGTAGGCATCTCATAAGCCACCATGGTCATGTTACACAATTGAAACATATTTGTTGACTTTTCAGGGAGCTTAAAATCCTTCAATCATCCCACGAAAAGAAAACCTGAACATGACAGAGACCCAATTCAAAGGGGGTTCAACTTAGGTCCAGTGCGTGTGGTACTCTTTGGGGTTATCTGACCCATCTAGTGCTTGGTACTAGTAACTGACTACCAATAAGATAAATAATCGAATGCTCACGTGGGATGAAGGTACTTAGTGACCAAATCTAGCGCATCCTTTTTGTTATCACTCAAAATTTTCTCAAGGTTAAAGAAAGAAATTTCCAAGGTAACCACAAACTTAATCTTTTAGACTCAGTTTCTAGCCAACCTAAGTCCAGAGAGGGCTCTCTCTTTATAATTTAAATTTGTTTTGGGGGGATATTAGGCTAGTTCTTAATTCTCATAAGGTTTTGATTTTGATTGGGTGGTGGAATTCTGGGAACAGATGGATAGAGCAAGGATTTCAAGCCATTGGGCTATGGAGTCAATCAAAGGGTGGCTTAACTGGATCAGATCAATCATTAAAGGAAGAGTTCATAGGGTAGGCTAACAAAGCAAAAGGCAAATCTACAGGTTCAGATGGATGAGGTAGTCCTAACGAGGGTGAAAGGGCAATTAAGAATCCTTAGACGGGGATCAAGATGAAGAGCATGAAGTAGATTAGTAGCAAAGGGCAAGTAAGAATCCTTTACTATGGACCTAGGGGGGAAACTACGGAAGTAAGGGAGCAATTAAGAATTCCCAGACCAAGATAGTTTAGCAGAAAACATAGAGAAAGTAAACAATCAAGACAGAAAGCATTAAAGCTAATTCTGAAATATCATTCCTTGTTTACCATTCATATTTCATAGAGACATATGTGAATATTTATAAACATGAAGAGAAAACAGTAATAAACATGAGAGATAATATTTATTTGATTTCCGTTGAGCACAAGAATCCTGTGAAATGTCTTTAACTTTATTCCATGATCTAGCAAGCTAATCGAGTCTTGATTACCATAGCTCCTTAACTTGATATGAAATGTCTATATAAATGTATTTGAATCCACCTAAAATACTTCAAATGAAGAAGTATTTATACTAATTCTAAACTGAAATATCTTGAAAAAATATCAAGATTGACTTTACAAATATCTCAAACTATTTTACACTAATAGAACTTAAATAAAGGACTTTCAAAACTAATGAATCTATTTGGCACTATTTTTATGGATTTATGGTGACAAAGAAGAGAAATTCGAATTTGATAGCAACTCTTAATTGATGATGAGGCATCCCAGTCACTAACTGCGTCCTTTCTTTGTGCATTTAGCTCCAACAATTCTGCAAGATTAGGTCCATTGATACCTTTATATATCTCAGTCCGTGATATATATATATATATATATATACAAAGTGAAAGAGAGTATTGTATGTTACATCAAAAGGACTGATGAAAACCTTGACAAGTTTGAACCTAGAGCAAATGAAGGCATTCTCCTTGGTTACTCTCCCCACAGCAAAGGGTATAAGTGTTACAATAAAAGACTTGGAAAAATTGTTGAAATTATTGATGTAGTGGTTGATGAAGAAGGAAACAATTCTAGGTAGGTAAAATCTGAAGATTTCGAAGATGATGAGGACTATCCTTTAACATCAAATCAGAATTATGATGAAGAAGAAACATATGAGGCACCAGAAGAACAGATAAGGGTAGAAGAAAAGACTCCATCCAGGTATGTCCAGAAGAATCATCTAGAGACTCAAATTTTGGGGCAGAAAGAGGCAGGTGTACAAACAAGAAGAACTATTTCAGAAGCTTCAAGTTATCTAGCATTGCTCTCCTCCACTGAACCAAGAAATGTAAGGAAGCATGCAAATATGAATGCTAGGTCAAGGCCATGAATGAAGAACTTGATCAGATTGAAAAGAATAACACTTGGGAGTTTGTTCCAAGACCAAATGATAACAAATTCATAGGGAACAAATGGATATTCGAAAACAAGCTGAATGAAAATGGAGATGTTATTAGAAATAAGACCAGACTTGTTTGTAAAGGGTATCCTCAACAAGAAGGTATAGACTTTGAAGAAATTTTTGCACCGGTTGCTAGACTTCAAGCCATAAGAATGTTCCTTGCTCTTTCTAGCTTTCAGAAGTTCAGAGTATTTCAAATGGATGTGAAATCTGCCTTTTTAAATGGAAACTTGGAAGAAGAAGTGTATATTGAGAAACCAGATGGATTCATCCTTGGAAATGATCCAAAACTTGTATGCAGACTTAAGAAGGAACTCCATGGTCTTAAACAGGCTCCAAGGGCTTGGTATTATCATCTAGACAAATACCTCCATCAACAAGGTTTTTCAAAAGGATCAGCAGATAGCAATCTATATATAAAAATTGATAATGTAAAATTGCTAATACTTTTCGTGTATGTTGATGATATCATCTTTGGTAGCAATGAAGAAGCCATGAGTCAAAACTTTGCTTTGGTGATGCAGAAATAATTTGAAATGTCCTTGCTTGGTGAGCTGACATATTTTCTTGGTTTACAAGTTCAACAAAATAAAGACAGTATTTTTTTATCACAAACCAAGTACCTCAAGGAGATCTTGAAGAAATTTGGCATGGAAGACTCGAAACCAATATGTACCGCTATATAACAGGATGCAGCCTCAGCGCAAATGACGATTCAGCAGCAGTACATCAACCAACCTATAGATCCATGATTGGTGGTCTGCTCTATCTGACAGGTACCCAACCAGACATCATGCATGCAGTGGGAATAGTTGGAAGATTCCAGGCAAATCCAAAAGAAGCACACCTTCAGGTGGTTAAAAGAATTTTCAAATATCTTCAAGGAACACCAAACTATGGCTTATGGTATCCTAGAGATACAGATCTCACACTTCATGCATATACAGATGCAAATTGGGCAGGAAGCGTTGATGACAGAAAAGAACTAGTGATGGTTCATTCTTTATGGGTTCCAGATTAGTATCTTGGTTCAGCAAGAAACAAAGTTCAATTGCTTTATCTACAGCTGAAGCAGAATATGTGGCTGCTGCATCTTGTTGCACCCAACTCCTTTGGATGATGCAAATTTTGCAAGACTTTCAAATCACTTGTACTCCACCTATCTCCATTTTATGTGATAATACAAGTGCAATCAGTATTTCAAAAAATCTAGTCATGCATTCAAATACCAAGCACATACCTATCAAATATCATTTTCTCCGAGAAAAAGTGCTTGAACAAAAGGTCAAATTGCAGTATGTTCCCTCCAAGGAACAAGTTGTTGATATACTCACCAAACCACTGCCCAGGGAGACATTTAAATACCCCAAAACAGAAGCTGGGAGTAGTTGATGCATCATCTTGCTATTGAAACTTGTTTGCTTCAGATAAAAGTAGTTGTATGCGAGTTTCATGTGGAGCATCCATGTACATACGCTGGTTTCTATGGATACAGTCATGTATATGATGATTTGAAGACAATAGTGGGCTAGGCTCAAGATGAAAAGAGTCTGATATGGGTTTGACAGAGACCATCTGCCACACGTTTAGGGGGAGCATATATACTTCTAATAATTCATTGTTGGCAATATCTTAGAAGATCTTGGTTCAAGATTCACAGTTGTTTTTGGTTTCAGGTGGAACAGGTGCAGAGGGATAACATGTTCGCTGGTCTGAATGATGATTCACTGATGTTGCTAATGAAATTTCTTATCAAAGTTCTCTAACCCCCTTGGTTAGAGAAGCTGCTATTAGAAAATTAGGGAATGAGCTTTTAACAATTCATCAAGAGCTAGCTCAGCACAAGGAAAAGGTTGTCCCTTTTCACGAACACCAATGGCCAAAGAAGAAATTCAAGGCACTTACCAGGTAAGAGGACGAGACTTTTGCTCAATACAAGGTTGAGAAAAAGAAGGTTGAAAATTTAGAGGGTCAATTGCAGAAAGCCAGAGAACAAATGGAGACTGTCTGTTCTCTCTATTCAGACACTCTATCTTGTCGAGCTCCCACAACTAATTATGCTTTATTTCTTATGGAGAGATATCTCCTGTTAAAATTTAAGGCCATTAAGGCTAGTAAATTGGCAGAAATTAAAACCACTCCTTATTTTATTAAATGTTTCAGAGAAGACAACAAGAAGATTCAACGCCTCCCTCCCCCTTTCATAGGAGACATTCAATTTCAAGCATTCCTTTCCTTTGCTGCTAATCAGCTAAAAGGGGACAAGGCTTACAACACATTCAAAAGGTGTGATATGACATTGACTTATGGGTCAGAGGAGAACCTACATAGCCGCTGCTCCTATCTATCCGACATAAGCAGTTTATGAAGAAAAACACTGTCGTAGGAAAATTGGGGCCAATCCATACTAATATCATTCAGGTCAGAAAGGAATACTTCTAGGATATTAAATAAGAAGCCTTGGCTACATCAAAGCAAATATGGGAAGTTTCCAGTAACACCATGAGGGGCCGGGAGCCATTCAAATACCGTAACTTCCAAGCTGCCTCTTCCCATTTTTTCAAATATAACAATATGATTTTAACATTGGGACCAAATTGGATAAGATGCTACTACAGAACCCCAATCATATTGTACCCTCCTGATCAATACCGTAGTGATTATATTTTAAAAGATCATGAGGTAACCCAAGCTTTCATTGTCCACAAGCAAAAGAATGGTTTTAGGAATTACAGGGAAGAAGTATACCCTTCTTATTCCTTGACACAATCGCATCTGAACTATACTCTTGCACAAAGACGTGCAACAAGGTAAGCTGGGGAGTATGTTGGGACGAAAAAAAGGTATGATTTATCTTCATTTAATGCTTGATTTATCATTCATCCTTATAATATTATCTCTGTTTATATAATGCAATAGGGAAAATATCAGTCAAAGTTGGAAGAAACTATTTGGTGATAGAATAGGAGAATTTAGTATGAAAAACTGATTCTTTGCTATCTTTGTATGAAGACATGCGGTTAGGCAAAAGCTATTCAGTTGGTAGGATAGTAGAAGGCCATAAAGGGGAAAAGCCATAATGTCTGGGGGAGACAAGGAAGTGGAAGATCAGTTTGAGTACTCTTATTTTATCATATGATTAGATTTCATATCGCGAAATCCTCATGATATCCTGATCTTAAGGATTCGCTTCCATCCAAGTTTCTCTTTTATGTTATATAATGCTAAAAGGAAACTAGATGAGAGTTCAGACTTTTTGTTAGGGTCCCACCCTAACCCCCTTATTCATGTCATGGGATCACGTCATAGTCAAGAGTCAATAAATCCCATATTAATATTTGTAAGTGGTTAACC
>APFE030526938.1:106954-133072 GCA_000404065.3 Pinus taeda
TGTGTTCGATGTCAGCTTACATTATCACACATTGGGATTCGTGCAGTACCTTGGTTTCCATTTGACCCTATTGGTGGACACCTCGCCTCTGTGTCAACTTTCATTATTGGTTGGTTCAGAGGGTTTCTGCCGTGCGCTAGCCACATCTTGTGTACACCGGAAACGTACTTCGGTTGGGTTACTACAATCTCTTTCGTCCGATTCCTTCCACATTATTGGCCTACAGGTTACTCTCGCGCTAGATTGATGAAGGATGCCTTAATGCCTTCCTCCTAGCAGATCTTTCCCTATCGACTCTGACTCATTGCTCTGGGGCAAAGATCTAGAGTCCATTTGGCAGTACCTTGTGGTTTTCAGTCATTAGTGGTAGATCCTTCACTATCGACCATGGGAAACCACCATTGTCTCCTGATCGATAGATTCTTACAAGTGTTCGACTCCAGCTCATTTATTCACAATTGTTGGTTTGTACTGGGTACCTTGACCCTCATTATCATTATCGGTGAGTAGTCTCATGTTTGTTAAGGGTATACATCAATGACCGGTAATCAAACGATTTCTGACATGGTCGACTTCAGATCATTTATTCCCATGGTGTAGAAATGTACCACGGTGGTCGGTGAAGACCTCAAGTTGTATCAACATTCATTGGTTCACTTGACAGTTGCTCCTATTGCTGCTATTTGATACCACTCCACCTTATATGTTGTAGTCAGTCATGGCGACATTCTATATGCTGGCACCTGAGTTTGCAGTGTAGTACCATCCTTTCCCATCATGTTCAGTTGGTACCTTTTGGGATCAGTCTTTCATATTAGTGATCCGTTGTATTTATCAGCATCATTGACAATTTTATATGTGATATTCAAACATGTTCTTGTTCGATCATGATCAGACGATCCATTATGTATTTTACAGTCATTTATACTTGTATATTTAGTGGATCCGCTTGTACTTGATATGCGGACATGATTTTCTTTCTCTAAGCATGGGTATGACTACCTCAGACAATGTTTCTTTCTGATCTCCTTTTGTGGCTTGGCAGGCTGAATTTTGGTGAAGTACTCCTCAGTTTTTGGCAGATTTCCTTTCCATGTCCTTCCTTAATATATTTGGGCCATCATGCACCCCTTCAGTCATCATGCACCCCTTCTGACCTCATATATTAGGGGGCATCTGTTATAGCTCCAAACCTCACTATTATGGTTTGTGATGCTGTACTCATGGCCTAGGGCAACCCCTCTTTCCAGACCTGATCCCAAATTTAAAAAACAGTGTTTTATTCCTTGTACGCGACATTTCCCTGAGTTAAATGCGTGTATATGCGGGTCTGCATATACCCAACCCGCGTATATTTATTAAAACACTTAAAAAAATATAAAACTCCTTATTTTCGGGTGGAGATCACGGGTTTTACCTGGTGATCACCTGTTAGTGCCCATGGCCCAACTGTTCCCAACCAACTCCTAACTAAAAAACTACTTTGGGAGTGGTATAAAAATACATCAAAGGGAAAGCCTAAGGGAGGAGAGAGGAGAGAGAAAAGTTATTATATTGAAAATTTTCCCCTGACCAGGTTTGAAGACCCTTGTGCCTTCTGCACTTCCCCCATTTGTACAAAAAACCCTTGTTTCCTTGTGTGTTGATGTTCATCCACTAGTTATGGCATCATGGAGTGGGTCTTGGAAGGAGATATGCTAAAGGCTTGAAGCTGGATGGATCTGGAAGGAAGCTTTGCTTGGAGCCTGCGAAAGGTTACTCAGGTGATATTACTCCTTTTGTACATTCTATTTGTCTATAACAAAGAAACACGTCTTGGTTCTCGATATGCTTCTTCTTTATGTTTATGATGTTCATGTTTGAATTTCATATATGAATGGTTGTTTTAAGTTCATAACTAACTTCCTTATTTTATAACATAAAGATGATTTCTTTATAAGTCTTTGTCCATATACTGCTGCATTCTTTGGAATTGGTTGTTTTGCAGGACAAAGGAGCGATAGGGACTTCAAGAAGGGTTTGGACTCTTGAGGAACTTCTCGAACGTAGGAACTGAGGTATGCCCTTCTTACTTTAGAATTTTCTTGTTATAACGTAATGGCTGTGTGAATATGTGTTTCTCTGTTTAGACAACTTTCAGTCTACTAGGGTTTCCACCCAAAAGCTGTAGGGAAGAAAATCTCTCAACAAATTGCGCATGGATCTAAATAACTCCTAGGTTAGGATCCTGCGTTGGGGTGTCATGAAGTCTCATCACAACCTCTAAGGCCTCTGCCTGAGTTGATCACTTCTGCAGCGATAGCACACTCCTTAGATGTGGCGTTACTGATGCTACAAATCAATCGCAGTAATGTCCATTCGTCAAAGTTATATTAGCTTCACAAGTTGTGCACTTCAGCCTCTAATATATCTCCTAAGGAGGCTCGCTTGGTAGCATTGTGATCTCTTTGAATCGAATTGTCAACTGTGCCTTTGACTTCGGTGTACTAAATTCCTTATTTAGTGTAATTTGGATATCCACAATTCTCACATTTGGATTTCCATTAGAATGCTTAACATAGCAGGACAATGCACGATCCTTTAGGGTGCTAACCAGTGTCTCTTTATTTATATTGTCATCTGTAACTCCCTGTGCTTTCCATACGAATCTTATCACGAACCAAAACTGGTTCGAATCCTCATTTTCTACTCCCTTGAACACAAGCAACTTTATCGTGCTTGCCTTATTGACTCACAGTGGTGGCAAAGGTGCTATAAGTGAAGATGGAGGTGAAGGTGGTGAAGCTTGTGGCAGTGTGGGTGGCGGTTGTATGCGCGGAATCCTTTGCTTTATCAGATGGATCTCACTTCACAGAGAGACCTTTGCGAGCTCTTCCTCATCCCCTCGCAGAGGTGAAATCAAAGGACTATTCTCTAGTCCCTTACCTCCTTCATTTCTGTAGGTTTTTCCACTTCGCGTAGCTCCGAACATCAAGGTAATTGCATTACCCTCTTTTCACAGAATAGCATTTTAATCCATATATTTAGAGACTTTACAAACTTACCTCGCAGTCCTTTAAGGAAGCGTCGCTTTACCTCACTATAGTTGACTGAAGTATCTACCGTGAACTTAGTAATGAATCCTCCTATAATCCAATCGAGTCAGTGATCAACAATCCGCGCGATCTTATCCTCCCATGCTACCAATATGTGCACCAACTCTAGGGTCCACACAATAAGAGTGTCAAGTTTCCACTTTCCTTGGCTATCTACTAGCTTCACGTTCCACTCATATAGCTTAGTAGGGAAATATGTGAAGAATATATCGTGGATCTCTCTGTACAGGTAGCAGTCTAACCACTGTTCTTTTGTCAGTTACGGATCCTTGTTTTCCTACACCACAAACTTGTGAATTCTCCTTTCCAACCAACCTTCAATTTCCTTCTTAGTTGGATTCCAATGATATGACATGAGACATCTCTATGTAGATTCTGGTCCTGGTAATGGAAGCATTTGTTGGCTTGAGGGGACCTAACCCAAGTTCAAAGTTAATTAGCCAAACAAATCCCTACACTACTGGACCTTTCGGAAATATCCCGCGGAGCGCGGACTGGCGTCTCACCCAAAGCAATATGGGGGGATGTCGAACCAAGTTTCTGCACCTTGAGATGTGTGAGGGGTCGATTTAGTCCAACTATGAATACCTTCGCGCAGGTTACTTTGTGCACTACCCTGACCTATGAGGCCTTCGCGATCTATTATAATCGCCTTCACGCAGCCGTAACTAGGGGCTAAGGTGCTTTTGTACAACTAAGGCAGCGATCTACGCTATTTCCCCAAGTTACACCACGGATCTTACTTATCTCCTTATTACTGTTAGTTAACTTGCGTAAACAGATAATTTATCTTATGTTCACGTAATCAACACAATCATATATGTTCGTGCATCATATAAATAGTTGAAATGTAATTTATACCCAATACATTTAATGCAAAAAACAATAATCAAATACAGAGGAATGGTATAAAACTTCTCTTTATTACTGCTTCAATCGATTGCACACTCAACCTACCTTGCGCACTTAGCTGCAAGGGTCCACGCACTCAGCTGCAGACTACTAGGCCTCTACCCACTTAGCTGTAGAGCCTTCTCCAACTCTGCGATCCAAGACTCAACTCTACTCTTAGATAAGACTCAATTCTTCGTTTTCCTTTTTCTTTCTATTCACTCATTTACAACTTAGAGCCTCCCTCTATTTATACAATCTCATTATCCACAGACCATGGGTAGATCTCTAAAGTTGACATTATATTACAGAAATGAGGGCAGACAACCCTATGACTCATTTACAATCTCGTGCTCTGCGCCAACAAAACGCGGAGTCTTTACATCAGATTTAGTCAAAATTTGGGCTTTAAGCCCCAATACTTCCCTTGGAGGATCTCGCGCCCAACAAACAGCATAGGTAGGGTGGTAGACAATTAAAAATTAGTATGCTAATTAGTCGCGTCCTACCCGACCCACCTAATAGGTATGCAAGTCTAAGGGTGGTGAGAGTGAAGGTGGTGACAGAGGTTGGAACTGTATAGTGGCAGGGGGACTAGGGCTTAGTTGCAGATGGTGACGAGTTCATTGAAAATGAAACAATTTGCAGGGAGATGTAGAATAGGGAGGTAGTAGGGTTAGTTGCATATTTATGGGTTTTGATAGCTACACAAAATCCATGTGGAGCCCCAAGAATGCCCATAATGAGAGTTAGAGTAAACAAAGGGGATTCCTACTATGAGGAGTGTGCTTGTAGAGGAAACACCTCTATGCAACAAAGGATAGACGGCCTTGTTGCTAGGTAAATAGAGCATATCACTTATAGCTATAGGTGGCGAGGTGTGAGGGGGAAGCATCTTCCCATATAACATCCCTCTATAATTATGAGGTAATGGAAAAATGGACAGATCCAAAACATGGGACATTCTCATGTTAGAAGAAACTAGTATATTTTGGTGATTGACTTATACTAGCAAATGAAATATCTGCTAGGACACACCGTTGGATCATCATGCATCCCAAAGTGATTACCTACACTCTTTCGATCACATGCATGGACATATGAAGGATAAGGAAAATAGACTAGAGAATATTGGGCACATCCTGAAGAGGATCAAGAAACACCATGGCATTACACTAGCAACATCAATACCATGGACAAGTCTAGCCCAACCAATGCCACTAAGAGGCTCTCACTCATACCCAATAACTTGATTATGTTTATGAAATTCGCATTTGTTGTTACCTTCGTAGTTTTATCAAGGCAAGCTTGGATAAGCCATTAGGTAGTTTGTATGTATGGCTTGGTATCAATTTCCAATTATCACTTTTGTTATCTCATGAGATAACAAAAGTGATGATTGGAAATTGATACCAAACTGTTTTTGAAATGTTGTTATCTCATTTTCAGTAACAATAATTGACATTACAACATTTCAGAAACAGTAAATTTATTTTTACGATAATAATATTATATTGTTAAAACCAGATGTACTTTAAATTTATATTAATTTGTCCAATTAGAAAATTTATTTGAATATATATAACATTATATAATAAAGGTGATTCCAATTGTTTGTCAAATTAAAACAAGTGAATAATAAAATTGAATTATATATCCCACTCTAAAGAAGAAAGCAACAGTCGTGTGAAGACTATTCAAACAAAATAATACCAACGCAACGTAAAGAGAATTCATGCCAAAAAATCGAAAAGGTGAACTGCAAACGAAGAACATTTTTCTATAGTTCTTATCTTTATTTTCGTGTTGACATTTTGGGGATAAGGTTTTTAGATAGAGCTGATATTCGCATTAGCCTAGATTCGGCCTCCTCCGGCATGACCATGTGACATTTATGAGTACATTTAAAATAAGATATTCTCATAAATATCTTTAATCCGGTATGTAGGAAGCGTGGGTTAAATTAGAAAATATTTTGTGCTAAATTATTTAGCTTTTTTTTTAATGTTATAATTAATGGCAAGGACTAATCAGATTGTTATAGGACATAGGGCATTAAATGTCCTGGTACATGCTTGCTCTATAACAAAATAACACACGGTTTTTATTTTTAATTTATGTAGCCACCAAAGACTGTGTGTTATTTTGTTATAGAACATACTTGTAAGAAGATGGTTGCCTTAATTAATATAAAACAATCCAGAGCCTGGCTTACTCGTACCTCAATTGACTCGATCAGAGTTTCACTAATTATGGAGAGAATCGTCAACGGGCGTAGTGTGTAAAGTTGGAGTTTTTTTCAATAGAACTTTGGAAACGTAGAAAATGTTGGTCTTCCCAGATTAAGTGGTGCAATTTCTACCTTTCTTAACCTTCTTTGTTCTTTCAGCATGTCAGATGGAGTCTCACTGAAGAATAATTTATCCTTCTCTGTCATCAATTAGGAATCGAGAGAATAATTTATAGTGGAATATGGCCTTCCGATTTATTCCGGCTGTCGATTCCAATGGGATATATAGGAGGTGGGAGTGGTGATAAGTGATATTAATGGCATTCCTCGTTGTGATATTGATCGCATGCGCTGCTGGAGCAGCAGCCTGTTGTAGATGGGCAGTGTTGCATGAATATGTAAAGCGGGTTACTCGGCCAAGAATGACTTGCCTACATGACGTGAATTAATTGAGCGTTATGTTGTTTGCCATTCAGTTGAGTTCGTTTGTTGGGACGTCATTTTTGGTTGAGTATCTTGAATATCTCGAATAACATAGGTGTTGATACTTTCTCTTCGGTATTGGAAGTTTCAGCAAGCTTCTGTTTTCGTCCTCTGTACCGTATTGGATACAAGTTTCAGTTTTTTCTTTTGATTTTCATGTGTGGCAACGATGTACTTCGGAGGGAAGTTGTTTTAATACATTGTTTTACCTCTTGAATTGGTTGCCCTGTAGCTGACAAGATAACAACGGTGTGGTAAGAATATATACTCGAAGACGTATTGAAAATAATCAATAGTGGGATTAATTTTAGCGACGGTATGCATTTATTTCAAATTAACTTTAAGATAGTCTCGAATTCTTTCTTTGTTTCAAGTATTGTATTAAGTATTTGATGAACGATTGTGTTATGGGATTTGTTCTCCTGCAGTATTACGGAAACATTTTACTACAACACTTTATTAGTTAACTACAAAGTTTATTATAAAATCTATTTTAATATGATGAATTGAAATGTGATACTTTATTTTTATTTACAAAAGATCTAGAATTTTAATACTTTATCAAATATGCTATTTATATTTATCTGGTTGATCCTCCCTTGACCGATGGTTATTAGTGTGCGGTAGTAGGGTAGACACAGAGCTACTGTTAAATTTTTGTAATAAAAATGGAGAATTTAAATCTAAATCTCTTTAAAGCGTAGAATTTGAATCTATAATCTTCTCAATTGTTTCAAAAGACATTACTTGAATCACCATTTAAATTGAATCTATAACTTATAACTTATATTATATATTATATAATTTATATATATATATTATTTACATATATATTATATATTTTTTACCTTAAAATGTGAATTACATTATTTTCTAATTGATTTAGTTAATTAGTATTGGTTATATAAAAAATTAATTATTGATATTATTTATTTAATAATGTTTCTAATTTATTTATTATATGTTACTGAAAAAACCTAGTAAATTTCTCCGACGAATGATATGATAGATGATATGATAATCAATCAAATTTAGACGGAAGTATGAAATTTGGCATTAGAATTTTTCATTTTTTCGTTCATCAATCGGATATCCATCTCTTACATTAAGATGAATTACAACGAAAAATGCATATGTGCATGGGCTGCTTACCAATATATTCAACGGACTATATCATATGATTATTTTATGTGTGTGTAAATATGATATGGCTCCAACATCCAAGATCACATTTAGTAAACAAATGCAGAAGTTCGTAACTTGTTGCATGTGCTGAATAAATAAGGACACAGCCGGAGCACTCAGACTTTGATGTAGCTATCTCATATTCTATGTGTCAAACATACTTTACCCACGAGCCATGAGCGAATAAATAAAACAACTTATGGATTTAGACGCAGTCCCAAAACATCATGAAGAAGAGTTTTCGCCGGAGTATTTTGAAAGGAATTACAAGAAACCAATTTACACTATAAAGCTTACGTTTTTCAAAACTGTAATGAGGTGGATATTAGCAAAACATACGTATGGATTTTAGAAAATGCAAAAAAAAAATTATTTAGCGTTATAAAATCAGTTCTAACCTGTAAATTTATATATATATATATATATAAATAACTAAAGAAATTGAAAAATCTCCGTAGCATTCAAATCTACGGAGTGTTATTTGAAGAATTATATCAATTCCTGTTTCAAAACGACTAGAAAATAGACAAAAAATATTCTCATCTTTCGCTAAATTATTATAAAAATATATTATTATATCATTAAATTAATTAATTTATTTTATTATCCTCAAATGTTTATAATTATTTTTATTGATAATTTTAAATGTATTACCAAGATATAAAATTGGTTTATATATTTCTATATAAAAATAATATAAATTTTAATTTAAAAAAATTTATAATTATAACCATTTTTAAAACATGTTTTAAAAAAATCTTTAATTTTATTTCAAATTAAAATAAAGTTTTAACACAAATTAATTAATCTTTAACCATTTTCCCTTTAAGTAGCTAAAAATGGTGTGCATCATGGTCATGGTCATATATATAAGTAACTAACTTGTTATAATCTTTTTTTATCATTATTATATACACTATCTTATTTATTGGTCAAAATTGATAATATAATATAGCAATTAGAATTGGTTTCAAATATTTATTTTCTTTTTCATTGATATGAAATAAACAAAATTGGGTTTCACTAAATGAACCAACTCAATCATTATAGCCATTTTCTTTTGGTAAGTGTAACCATTCTTAATACTCCAGGTATTTGTGATAAGGAATAAAAAGAATGTTGTCATCCGCAAATTCTTTCATGCATTTAATGCGAAAACATATTTTTTCCTCTTCATTGCCAATTCCTTCAAAAAAGGTTCGTGCATCTCTATTTGTTGCTTCAACTACAACTTCAACCTTTTTTGCCTCTTGGTTTTTACCGTTGGTTGTGGCTCCACAAACAAATTGAACTCCAAACATAGAAACTTCTCTACTCGCTCTAACAATAATAATTGTGGCTATTGCTCACGGTAAGAATAATAGTTGTGGCTATCGCTCATGGTGAGAGCATATAGTAACGATGGTTCAAAAATCCTCCATATTTATGTTATGCACTAAGCCCTTTCTTTGTGCTTTTTGGGATAAAAAGTTTCAAGCAAATCCTTAATATAATTGAGAAACTTTCACAAAATCCCAATTTCATAAAATAAAAGAAAACTGTTTTTAAAACAACAAAACTTTAATATCATATGATGGGATACTTTTATAAACAAAAAATAAGAAATCCCTTGAACAAAAGACCATTTATAATACGAAACCCATTTTAATTTGTTGAAACTTTCAAATGAAGAGTAGGGTCCTTCGAAGAACTTGTGACTAGAGTTATTTTGACGAGTCTGCTCCAATTTACGGTGATTTTTATCCAACGCTAGTGCATCGATCTAACAGAAGACGTGACTCGTTCTCTTTGTTGAATTTCACGCGGAATTATTTTCCACAATTAAAAACACCTTTCGTCATTTACCTTTGACTCGACTCGGCTCGGCTACATCTCCTTTAAACTGCATGCATGCTTCAATCTTCCTGGTTCAATGCAATTCTCAAGATCCTCTGCGAGCGTTTACCCGTTGTTGTTTCCAGTTTGATTCACCAGTATCAAAGCGGCTCTTCCTGTAAGCATGGGTGCGTTGGGCACAATTTAAAAAAAAAAATTAAAAAACTTCTCTCGGGCTTAGCTGAGATACTGACCTATTTCATCCTCTTCCCCTTCTCGATTTATTGGTGTATACTATTTTCTTTTGAGTCTTATGTGATTTATTGGTGTATACTATTTTCTTTTGAGTCTTATGTGACCTGACCTGCTGCTCTTCTATCTTCTTCTCAAAATGCTTTAAGAAGACTACACTCTGATACCATGAAAAGGAATAAAAACAAAATGTGTAGCAGAGATTACTGTTGTGAGTATTGCTAATGAGTTAAATAAGGTTATATTAGAGATATCACTAACAAAATACTGGAGTGAAACTGAGCTAAACTAAACTATAGTAAAACTAAGCTAGGACACTTGGATGGATGGATGATTTTGAAACCTAGCAAGTAGTTGGAATTATATTCTCCAACACATTGTTCTTGTTTATCAATGAAAATTATAATGTTTAAATTAAAAGGAAATAAATTAATTTTTATTATAATTGAAACAAATATTTTATTTTTGTAATTTGGGTATGTCCTTCTTCATCATTTAATATAAATGCAGGTTACATCCATAAAAAGATGTTTGGTGGCCTCCTAAGTTTGTTGACCACTCAAACACATTGTATGCCATCCAAAATCTGAAATTTTTGAGTCTCTCCAATAAGGCCTTACATGGTTGAATATCTAGCTCGTGGTGTCTATTTAGATATCTACAAAATTTTATAGTATCTGATATATATAACAATAAAAACCATAAAAAATCCATCAAATATAAACATGCTAGCATCTACTAATGTGAGGACTCCATCGGGCTCGATACATTGCACTCAAACCCTACAGTTCTGATTGGGGGAGACACAAAATGTGTTCCTTAATGCAACCAAGGTGCTAGTTTTGTTGCTGAATTTGGACCTCGATCAACTTTAATTCCTCTTGAATTTCCTATAGCCCCAGATGAAGCCCCCCTATATTCATCTAAGGGGTCATAATGGATTTGGATATGAGACTCTTCATAATCCAATATAAGTGAACAATATGCTTGTACTAGGTGGTACGCCCATGGGTGTTTCTTGGGTCTGGCATAGGATCCCTCCAATCTTACACCTGGAAATACATGGTTGACCATCGGTGAGTTATGTCTCCCATGTTGTAATTAGTTTCTTAACATCAACTCGACTTCCAACATTATAGGTTTGCACTCTCTCTTTGATGATATGAGCTTTGGTGCATCGAATGCTCCTCTTCGGGGGTAGGGCAGATGGTGATGCTTTGTCTATGTTTTTCCTTTAGTGATGGTGACTACCATGGCCTCCAAAAACTTAAAAAATTTGCACCTTGAGCCATCAGAAAAGGAGCACTTTCAAACAGAGCATGACTCGGCCAATGAAGGTACACCGACATGAGCCTGAACCGAGACTTTCTCACTAATTCGCACTAGACACGTGAATTAGAAATACATGCTACATTAACATTAGAGAGTGGCAAAAGGCAGACAAGGTTAGGATTGACAAAATGAAACAAAACCATTTTTTTCCCAAGTGGATCGCTCCACCAATTATATGCTGAAACAACTGTTGGAGAAAGATGAAGCTAGAATATCATCCCTTGTCGTTGCAATAAAAACCCATAAAATTGTTTATATTAAAGAGCACCTCACTAGACCGAGGCCCCAAACAAACCATGCCGTAGAACTCATAGAACCAGACCAAAGAGTTGACAAAAAAAACCTATAGGAAAGCCATCCGCACAAATAACCTACATTATTTTTCACGCGTCCAAAATCATAGCCTACCCTAGCAGCCTTGGACAGAGATAAGAATTTGCATGTGCGTGAGGAGAGTTCCAAGCACGACTGAGATCGACATAGAAATATGACACCAAAATATAGAATTCTTCTCGCATAGAAATAACACACAGACAACCTTCGAATAATACCATTCTAGATGAGCCCATAACCCTTACATTATCCCGACTATGACATACATGTCCTTGACACGGAGGTGAATTAAGACAAGAAACGTATCCGATAATGATTTCCATTCAACCAAACAATGTATAAAGAACCGACGAGCAACCACTCGTCCTCGAGCTTTCCAGTGATATGGAGAAACACCACGACTACATAACTAACTAGCTATACCAAACTAAGAGAGAAATGCCCACCAACATAGAATCTTCCCACCAAAAAAATTGGGTGGAAAGCCTCTTCCCTCTTGCGTGATTTCCCTTCATCATCCACCTGGTTCGCAATAATTTCTCATCATTTTTAGATGCTCAGACTCACTGATGGCTACCTTTGAGCCTTATCTCTTAATGCTTCATCCATCCTTTGAATCCCAAGGTGGATTTCTTCATCTTATCTCACCCCAACTCGGGGGTAATTGTTTAGATTCGGTCTCCAGATCTTGGGTCTGAGGGATATCTTGCTCCAGGATAAGATGAAGGTGTTCGAAATCCTCTCAATGTTGAATGTTCTAACATTTGGTGTTAATAGATTCCTCCTTATGTTGACAGCCCGGGTTGGAAAAAATGTTTGTCGCCTTATGACATGATATGAGAACATGGGACGAGATAATGTAATAAAATTAACACATTATTTCACTGATCTCCTCAACCGTACAGGTTGCCCTCCATCTTATAGTAATATTATCCCATCGGGTACCATGATTTAAGTTCTTGATTACTTCAATAACCATTATGGAGTCCCCCTCAATTTCCAACTTTTTAATTCCTTCCCTTCGGGAAATGAGGAGGCCATGCTTGATTGCATTAAATTCTTCTTCATTATTAATGACAAAGCCGCAGTCTACTGCATATAGGTGGAGGGTCTCACTCTGAGAATCAATAAACAACCCTTTGTGCATACATCCCCTGGATTTCCTTTAGACGCGCCATCAAAATTCAACTTGAGGAAGCTCTGAGGAGAGAGATGAAATTTGTAAGGTGAAGATCTAGGAGGAACTAAAGGTTTCCAAGAGGTCAGGGCAAGCATTTGAGAACATAGATTCAGATTAGTAGGAATTTGGGCTTCATGCAGTGCTACTTGGAAGTCATCACGGTGCCATTTTTATGCTAGAATAGTTTCTCTTATATTTTGGATTGCACATTTATGTATCTCCTCCTGAGATAGTCTTTTATCTTTGAACAATCGTATGTTTCTTTCTTTCCAAATCTCCCATAGGAGGAACCAAGGGCAAGACTTCATGTAGTACTTAAAACTGGGCTAGAGAAAATTCCTTACCTCCATAATTCTATGGACATCTTGATGTTGGCTGCGTCTCGGTTGAGACGTTGAAATATTTTCCCTATATTTTTCCATAGTTTCTCCAATAAGGGAAAGGGATTGAGAAGGCACTCCATGTCTTCTGCATTGGACTCACACATGCAACATTTTGGAGGGCCTTTCATACCCCTTTTTTGAAGTTGATCCTAGGTTAAAATTCGTTTTTAGCACACCAGCCACAGGAAGTATGTTACTTTTAGCAACAACCTACCTATGCATATTTTCCTCCATATCAGATTCCTAGGTTCGAGATGGTCCTCCGTAACCAACCTGTAGGAATCCTTGATTGAGAACATCCCTCGTGGTGTATACCCCAATCTTAAAATATCTAGTCTTTCATGTTTGCTAACTTTGTCGATGTAAGATCCTTTTTAAACAACTACCATTGGATTGAATATGCAGAATCTAGGCAGTCTTAAGGTTCTTTCCACTATCGCTATGTCGTGTTTTTGGATGGCTCCCAAAAATGCTCCACTTCCACAAAATTTTGGCCATTGGTGAATAAGAAAATGTATGCTAAATCTATTTGACTGAAGAGCTTAGGGCGTTGTTTCCATGAGTCTTGCAAAAATAGTGCCTTCCTACCATCCCTAACCTCCCAAAAGGTGCGAGAAATAATATTTTCTTTGTTCGTCACATCAAGATTCCATATTGATGACCGTTTTGGAATGTTCTGAATCCTTATGATGACTTATGTGGAATATGGCATTTGATATTTTCTCGTCCATATAGTCTTCCATAAATCAGATTCCCCCTTGTATCCATCTCCACCATAGCTTCGCCCCATTACTTGAATAAGGATAAAGGGTTTCGGGAGCCTAAGGCTCCAAGAGAGATTTGGTTTTGTGATGATGTCTCATGCAACTAAGGCCCATTTTTTAGATCCTTCAACATGTAGTCAAAAAAACTTGAAAATGTCCACCATGTTAGAGAAGGAGGCCTTTAGAGCAGCAAGGCCTAACAACTAATAAATCGACATCAATTAGAGTACCACATTAAGAAGGATGATACATCCAGCTACGTTAAGTGCTTTGAAGGATCATTCATGTAATCTATCTTGAATATGATTTAGAAGGTCTTTCCAAGAAGAGGTTATAAGGGGGTTGAGGACTAGAGGCATCCAGATATATTTTGAAAGAAATGACCCAATGGTGAACCCAGGGACCTCACTAAAAATGCATATGTAGGGGATAGGATATTGAAGAAAAAAATGTTTGATTTATCATTATTAATCAATATACTAGAGGCTTGCATGAAATCCCGACGAATGAATTCTAAGGCCTTCGCTTCTTGGAGGGAGTCTTCGAAAAAAAACACAATGTCATTGGTGAATTCCTGATGGTTGAGTGGAAGATCATTCCCCCATAGATGGATCCCACCTATAGTTCTCCCTTGAATAGCTAACTTAATGTAATGCCCTAACTCCTTCGCTCCCAAAATGAAGATAAACTAGCAGAGAGCATCACCTTAGTGAAACCCCCTAGCATGATTGAAAGTTCTCATAGTGGATCCATTGAGGATTGAGATAAATGGAAAGGAAATTAAAGATGAGATCCAGTCAATCCATCTAGAGTCAAAGCGAAAAGCATGCAAAATGGCAAGAAGATAAGGTCAACTGGGATGGTCATAGAATTTTGAAAGTTCAAGTTTTATCATGATTCCATTCACTTTCATTTTCTTAAGGGAGTGGACAACTTCCTGAGTGGTTATGATGCCATCAAGTATTTTATGCCCTTGAATAAAACTATTTTGTTCAGGAGAGATCATATTCAAAAGGAAAAGTTTTAATCTTTTGACCATCACTGTAGCAATAACATCACATATAACATTGCAATAGGAAATTGGCTTGAAACCTTGGGGTTCACCAAATTGTGTTTTTCTTTAGATTAAAGCAATGAAGGAAGAGTTGAGAGCTTGATTTAGCTTTTGAGATCTAGGAGAATCCTCCATGACTGCCAGAATATCTTCATCCATGAAGTGCTAGGTCTCCTAAAATAACTTTGCCATCAAGCCATCTAGACGTGGTGCTTTGTTCCAAGCTAGCTCTTTTTCGACATCTACCATTTCCTCGAGAGTAACTTTTCACATACAGGTCATGTTCTTCTCTCTGCTCACCAAATAAGGAATCTGACTCTTCATTTTCTTAATAGCTTTTGAGCTATCTTTTTCTGGATGAGAGAGAAAATTGTGGAAAATTTTGACCAAGAGTTGTTCCATCTCTTCGTGATTGACCAACAGATTACCGGTGGGGTCTTTTAGAGAGAAGTTCTGATTGTGCTGACAATGTTGAATCATGGATTTATGAAAGGACCTGGTATTATTTTCCCCTTCTCTTAACCACTGGATCTAGGATTTTTGTTTGCACAACATTTCGTTTTATTTTTGCCTTTATTCTAGGTGCATAAGAACCCTTCCTTCTCTAGTCACCAGGGTGTGAGAGTGACCCTCTATTATTATTTTATGGTGGATGGTTTGCACTCCCTTTTGAAGATCAAGTTGATCTTTCTTAATGAGGAAAAGCTCTGACTTATTCCATTTTTTTCTTCGTTTCTTGAGCTCTTTCAACAGGATTTGAAATGTATCCATGTAGTTCCTATCAGTTACCTCAGTGTTCTTCCACTAACTTTTGACTTTGGCTATAAAATCTGGGTTGTGGAGACAAAAGGATTCAAAGAGGAAAGGTCAGTTTCTGGGAGTGAGCTTCATATCCATTTCCACACGGATTGGCTAATGCTCAGACCCCAAGCATGGAAGGATACCCGCTTCAAACAAAATTTATCTACTTATGAGCCCTTCTGACACAAGGAAGCTATCTAGGCAACTAGCAACTTGGTGCTGACCCCCTCTTCTATTGTCCCACGTATACACTCCATTATGTGTGGGTATGTGGACTAATTTTAGATCTGTAATGAGATCTCAAAATATCTCCATTTCTAGATATTGTCTCCTGATACCTTGTTTTTTCTCTTCCAACATAGTAATGATATGGAAGTCACCCTCAATGATCCATAACATTTCTTGTAAAAGTTTCTTGAGCCTTCATATCATTTGGTGGAAGGAAATTTTCTCTCGTGGAATGATCGTACCTATATGATGGAATGATCGTGAAATGATGCAGGGCATACTCATCCAGTAGTCAAATATTATCTAAGATGGGTTCCAAATAATCGCCAACCCTCTTGTACTAACATGCGCGTCTAGGGCTATCATTTCAAACATCGGTTTCGTCTTACTAGTTATTTCCTTAAGATCAGCCTTAGTTACTTTTTTTTCAACATCATCACAATGCTCAACTTCTCTTGTGTTAATCTTTCTCTTAAATACATCTATTTTCCAATACTATTGAGGCCTCTCACATTCTAGGAGAGCACAATCATTAAGAAGGCTTGCTAAGTTGGTGGAAAGTTGCGGAAAGTGGTACCACCCTCCCCGAGTTCACTAGCAAATCACCCACCATTTGTATTGATTAATGTATGTTCTTTCGACCTCTTTTTTTCCCTCTATTACCTTGGCCACTTTGTTCAGCTTAGCTACCCATTTGGGATCTCGTCGGGTCTGGCAGATATGGCAGGTTTTGGCTTTGCTTGGCCTAGTACTATTGGAATGTCGCCCTGTAAAGCATTTTTTGGTCCTCCGGGATAAAGCATTCATCCAAATTTCTCTACTCATTCAATAATCTATTCAAGACCCATTCTTTTATGCTTAAATCCTCTTCTGAATTGTTTATATGCATAGTGCTCTAACCTTCATTCAGATTTGATCCATGCTTTTTTGTTGGCTCCTCTTGCACCTTTCGTTTGAGCTTAGGTTTTTTTTTGGGAAATCCCATAGATGATGAATTAGCTTATTTCGCTGTCGCCTTTGATTTTTCCCCTTGTTCTTGTAATACCCAGAATCAATTCTAAGGATCTAGATTTATCTTTGCATGTTGCTACACATTGGGCTAGGATTGCTTCATTGATGGTTTTTTCTTATAGGATACTTCATCGAATCCCTCATTATCCACATGATATTGACCACCATCTACTGCGACTTGGGAATCTCTCGTCTTCATTTGATTTAGAGGGTAATATTTGTACATATGGCGATATTCATGGCACTATCTACACTGGAATGAAATATGCTCATAATGCAAACGTTTTTCCCACACCTCATCTTTATACTCCATATTTATGAATTTAGGTAATGGATCAGTTATATTCATATAGACATAGATGCGAGCAAAGGATGTGTATCTCCCTCGGTGAATTGAATCTGCAACTTTTACAAAGAAGCTAATGGAATTTCCAATATGTTCCAAGATATCTAGATCCGAGATGTCTACAGGTAGAGAAAAAAGTCGCACCCATATTGGTGCAACCATAAACTTCTCTCTAATAAGGTTGTAACATTCTTCCTAGAATCTCATGAACAACCTTGCATTATAATAGAAATACAAACCATTTCTAAAGATTTGCTCCTTATCTTCCAGGATTGTGAAAATGATTGTAAAGAAGCCTCTGACAACTAGTTTCAGATCCATCTAGCCCGTTGGTTGTCATTTCAACTATATCAATTTCAGCAAATCTCTCTCCGAAGTCAAGATCCCTATAAATTTACAGAGGAGGCCATGGTCTTTCATATATATTCTGGAATTTTCCAGCTTGTTGGCCGGAACCACAAACCTTAGCTTCTTGGTGGGTCAGGGAAGGCATTCACCCTTTAGTCATGCCTACCACTCTACCCCCATGACGAGGCCACCATTAGGGTCAGCTCCAACACCTGGAGACGTGGATGAACCATTTTGCAAGCTCGTTTCTCCTATGACCACATTTTTGTAGGAGTGGATCTCTCCCCTCCACGTGGAGACACTCATGTAGCCTATCAAAATCGTCTACATGTGAAAAGGACAACATAATGATTTAGATTTGTCTTTGTGAAGTCTTGAGACCCTAATCAAAACCCTAGCAAAACTTTCCAAAATTAGTAATATAATTAAAAAAATAATTTTTTGTTAATATTTAATTGTACAAATAATTTATTGAGCCTAGAGGTTCATTCTACAACCTACTAGATGTGTAAGTTTATGAGTACGTTGGTTCGTGCTCCTTAAATTTTTTTTTCTTTAAATAGAAGAATAATGTTAGCTATAAATAAAATAAATATGTTGTAAAGTAATTATATGTAAAAAAAGAATTTGTGAGTAAAATGTATATATAATGAAAAAAGTAAGTTGGTTTGTATGGTTAAAATATTTATTTGGTCCTATATAAACTCTATATAGAATTCAAAAAATATAATTTAAACCATGAAAAATTACACATTATATTTTGAAATGTAAAAAAGTTTACATCTAAACAAATTGGTTCCCTCTCCATCCTTATAAACCTATGGTGATTAATATTTAATCAGACTTATTATTTTCAGGTTGATGAATTCCCATGTCACTCACAAAGTTGGCTAACGCTGATGAATTCTAAACTAGAGAAGTCTAAACTTGCAAACATGAAACAAAGTTTGCTGACGCTCATGAAGTCTAAACTAGCAAACATGAAATGCCATGTATACATCATCGTGGATGCATCAAAGTTAACCATCTAATTTGAGGCTAAAAGGGCGGCTTGTACGCTAACCACAACTTCATATTCTTCAGAGGCGCACTATATTTCTCGTGGAACAAATACAGTCGTTGCTGTGAATACTTTTTCTTTCGTTCAATTGTATTTACATGCGAGTTTCTTTTTCATTGTCATTTTGTTGGATAAAGCCACTGCTATCAAGCCTTGCAGTGGAAAAGTCATATAGAGGAAAAATAGTTATAGAATCACACTTGAAAGTTGAAACATGCATAACATTGAAGAAAATTTTCAATATTTCACCCTCCAAAATATTCATGGTCAAAATCATACTGTATTAATAATTTTTTTTAAAAGGTAATCAGGATAATCTTAATTTGAAACTAGCTCATTCATGGGATGGAAAAAAAACAATCGACCCACAAATATACTCAAATATTTCGTGCTCTGGTCTAACATTACATGACGTCCTTTACGGGCTAGAAGTGAGAAAATCAATAAACGAATGAACTATTTATTGGATCTGGTTCCGGGCTGCTGTAAGGTAAAATTGCGAGTCTTCTCCATCCAATGTAGGCATGTTGCGGCCATATTGCTTCTGTAAATCATCTTGTAATTATGTCTTCGTGCACGCAACGCGGGATTGTTGAGAACCGACCTCTTTTGTTTTGCTCTTGCGAATCGCAAGCAACAGGAAAAACAGTTATTCTTGACGAGATCGTCAACTATGTCAAGTCGTTGTAGAATCAAGTGGAGGTAAATAAAAGTATATTTAATCGGCTTTTAATGTTGACGAGCACAATATTTGTGTAGCAATTTGAAAGAATCGAAGGTGAAAATTCATGTACGTGGTATTTGCAGTTTCTTTCGATGAAGCATTTAGCTGCTAGCCCCCGTTAAAACTTCAAGTCAAACCAGCCAACCATTACCAGTATTTTACACCGTGGTAAACAAGAATCTCTTTGCTTATTATTTTAATCGAAGATCTTCTTTATCTAATTTTCAGTTATTTTATTTTATAGCTTTTAATGGTTAAAAATAATTTATTTTTTAACCTGGATAGGCTGTTTATATGTTTTGAAATTTGCTAGCAAGCTTCAAGTGGGTTCATTATATGAATGAAGAATTTGTTTTTATTTCAAGTACGTTAATTATACGAATGAAGATTTTGTTTTTATGTGTATGGGTGTTTTTTGATTTGCATGTAAATTAATATATATATATTTAGATATATTTTCGGCTTTCTTTTTATATATATCAATTATTTCATTTAGTTTAGTTTTTTTAAATTATTTTTATTATTAATTTTCTTCTAATACAGGATAAAATGTTTGTATTAAAACATTTCCTGCTTCTAGTCTGCAGTTATACATTTTCAGATTTACTAAAGGTAAATAAGTATTTTTATGATTATTTTTTTTCCAACTAATTAATTTAATTGATGTACTTAGAGATATTATTAATTTGCATTTATATTAAATGCAAATTTATGTGTTTTGATAGTCACATAATTTCTTTAAATACATTTTATATACAAGAATTTTGAATACTGAAGATAAATTAGGTTGTTTAATAACAAGATAACTAATTAAATTGTAATATTCCTACAAATATTATATTCGACATTTTTTATTATATAGAAGAATATTGAATACTAAAAATAAATTGAGTTGTTTAATAAAAAGATAACTAAATAAATTGGAATATTCCTGCAAATATTATATTCGACAAATTTTATTTCACTTTTTCTTAATAACATCAAACCACACTTATTATACCTGACGAAGCAGGTATTATAGCGATCGATATCGCGTTGACTACAAATTAATTTCATTGACTTTTTTTTATATCAACCGCTATTCAATATTTTAACCAAAGTTCTACGCAAAAAGTGAATTTTTAAAATCATTTAAATATTTTTCGATGGTTTTCATTGGCTATTCAACTTTGGGGTCTTATTGCCGACCTCAAATTTACTTTTAAGCGAAATTGGGCTTTTAACCAAAGTTTTTGGGCCTTATTGCCGATGTCAAATTTGCTTTTAAGCAACATTGGGTTTTTAACCAAAGTTTTTGGATTATTATTTTAATTTGGGTGGACTGAGCTATTTACCCAATGTTTTTTAAACTGGTTCCAGTGGAGCCTGCTGAGCCACCTACAAAATCATGATTTGCGACAGGTGGTGGACACTTAGCATCTGTTTTAGAGATGGTTCTCAGATCATGAACACCTGGCCTTCACATGAAGTATCGTGTCATATTAGAACAGATTCTTGCAAGCAGAAATGTTCTGTGACGGAGAATAAAAGACTAACCAGCGCAGAATAAAAGACTGACGGCTTGCAGCTTGATACTGTACTGGTCGAAGTGAGTTTCACGTTTTTACTGTTTCGCGCTTTTACTAAAACAATGCGGACTTTCATTTTTTGTTTTCTTTTGCATATGTTACTTAGGATTTGATACAGGAAATCACTCGGAATTTCTTTTCGCACGTTTGTTACTGTGTTACTGTATATTTACTGCATCGTCTATCCATTTTACGGTTTGTTTTTTTATCAGTTTTTGCCTTTTATTATTATCAAAAGTATCTCCCGCTGAGTTTTTCGCATGCTAGAATATGCAAGAATGATTTGTCTTCTTCTAAACCGCTGAGTTTTTCGCATGCTAGAATATGCAAGAATGATTTGTCTTCTTCTAAATATTTCCAGGGAATGTTTTGTCTTCTTCTGCAAGATATTCTTCTGCAAGATATTCTGTGTTCTTCCAAGGAATGTTCTATTTTGCAGGTTATTACTGTGTTGTGCAAGAAAGTTGCCGCAGATTCTTAATTTCAAGTTTGTTTGGATTCTTTCTGTGGTTTGGATGCTCAAGATCCCTGCTCAGTTATTTATATATGTTTTGGAAGCATTAGAATTCGCATGGGTTAGAAGCCAGCAGACGACCCTTCCTATGGGTTAATACTTGGGTTGTTTATTTGGTTTTGAAATCTTTGGTTGGGTTTTTCTCTTTTCCTAAATTGGTCAGATTGAGATTTTGAGCCGAGTTCGTCAAACAAACTGACTGAACTCTCATCTCATTTATTTGTTTAATTTTACATATGTCACGATTTAAAGCGTGAGAAATGATGCGTTGACCTTGACTTTGGCATTCATGCCTTAACCATTTCGGTCGATGAAGAAATTGGCCTACCGTCGATTCGGGAATTGACGGATGATTCCGGTGTATTCACTTTGCTTCTTTTTTTTTTTAATTTGTTTTTAATTTTGCTTGGAACATGGCATCCAGCTCTGACAACAAGCAGAACCACTGTTTTTTGGTTAGAAGTGACTCTCTCAAATATATTACCTTAAGGCAAATCTGTTTTCTTAACATGCATATAAGCTTTGGCAATGTGATTCTGTGTTTGTTTCTATGCCTATAAATTCGTTGAGGGCATTCTGTGTTCATTTTAAACTCGGGGCAAATTTGTGTTAGTTTATAACTTTTATGCCTATAATTTCATCAAGGTGTTTCTGTGTTTGAATTTATCGAGTGTTCCATCTATATAAGGCTGTAACTCCTTTCAGCATTCTATGATTTTTTAAATTAAGGGCATCGAACAGTAACCGCAACGACAAATTATTAAAATTTATCGATCTTAAATTTTATTAATTTTGGTAACAGTGGTTTTGCCCAGAAAAGGCTCTCCACTTTTGCCTTTGGTAGAGACCGAAAGTGAACTGAGAATCGACATTGATTTTTTCATTTAAGACATTTGCCTTTCTAGAGTCTTTTCAGTAGCGAAAACTGTGACGCTGATTCCTCTGGCTTTAGATAGCGTCGTTTCGTAGAGAGAGAGAATTGAAAAGAGGGAAAAGAAGAGAACTCTGTTAGCCTCCGGGGAGGCTATGTAGTACACCCAATCCCCTTCCCATTTTTAGGGTCTTTTCACTAGCGGAAATTGTGAAGATGTTTTACTGCCCCTTTTTATCATAAAGGACACCTCTCACATTAGATTGCATCGTTTTGTAGTGAGGTAATAAAATAAAACGAGAACAGTAACTCTGCTGCGGGGAGGCAATGTAACACGTCCATTCCCCTTTCCTTCCAATTTAAAAATAAATTAATTGTTACAAGCGGTTCCTGATGGTGTTCGGAAACTATTGCCAGTGGTAGGAAAGGTTTCTGAGCTTTTAGTAATGGATGTGGAAGTGGAAAATAGATCCAGCGCGGAAACTGTTGAGCTTGGACATTTCGGTGTGTATTTACTATTAACAAATCTCGCTTCTGATCTGCAGTAAAACCTGGTTGGTGGTGAAGCCAGTAAGAGGGATTCTAAATTCTCGACTCTTTCGTTGTGAGATTTCCAAGAAATTTGTCACCTTGTTTGAAGATGCATGCGGTGAGCGGTTAAATTTCTCGAAAATGCCCCCACTTAATAGCGTGATTTTCGATTTTCCAGGTGATTTTTCAGCCATATTTTTTGTACCCACAATTTCATTTTCTTTATCTGCCCTATTTTGGTACCGTTTTGCTGCTGTTCAAGTGGGTGGATATCTTCTGCATGTGGATTGTGTTGCAGTTTTGTACATAAACTTCCGCTTAACATAATTTCAAAAATAAAAATAAAAACATAAAAAATTGTTTAATCAAGTTCCCACTAAAAATTCTCACACCTACTTTTTAATGCTTTACGTCTAACGTAACCTGCTTAGGTAGTAGTCTGTGAAAGTGATTCATTAATTGTTTTAAAGTCGTCGATCTGGCTGATTTAATCTTGTAAGATGTAATAGTTTTATTTCTCCTGTAATCTGGTGTGTTTGGTGGAGTTTGTTCCAATTTCTTCTTTCAATGCTTTTTGGTTTTGTTTGTAGCTGAGTTAGTCAAAAAGATAATAACATGGTGAATAGAGGAATACCCAGTGTAATGTATTTTGTGAAATTTCTCTGTTAGGTACTTATTTTCATAATATTTGTTTTAAGCAATGGAGCTGAGCAGTGAAGAAGCAGGTCCAGCGACTTTCAAGAGATCCAGAGATTGTTGTGACAACGTATGAGGGCATACACATGCACCCTTCAGAAATGCTACGCAGCGCAGAATAAAACACTGGCATTTTACGGCTTGCAGCTTGATACTGTACTGCTCGAAGTGAGTTTCACGTTTTTAAGGTTTTTATTTTGCATATGTTACTTAGGATTTGATACAAGGAAATCACTCGGAATTTCTTTTCGCACGTATGTTACTGTATATTTACTGCATCGTCTATCCATTTTACTGTTTGTATCTTGATGATGAAGATCTAGGAAATTGGAATGTATTTCGTATTTGACAGTTATGCGCTTTAGTCAACAAAGCGTTGATATATTGGTTTTGTTTTTTTTTTTTTTGCATTTTAGGGCTCGGAATGTCATAAAGAACAGAGTCGGAATTCATTCAGCGCGTGTGTGCAGATTTATTTACTTAAGCTTTCCCATTTTTTTGGCCTGGAACTTGACCAGGAAAACCTAGAAGGTTATCTTCAATTCTACAGTCGGCACTCTCGTTTGAAAGCGATGCTGGATATGATGTTTTCTTTTTCATTTTACGGCTTGGATCTGGTAAAATGAGCTCGTTTTATTAATTCCAGGGCTGCGAAAGTGTAAGAAAATATTTTACCGTTACTTTTATCTAAGCAAATAGAGTACTAATGATGTCGGTTTTGAATTTTTCAAATAAATTCCGGATCTCTGCTTTAGTTACTCTTCCACTTGCAAATTTTTGTATTCAGGCAGAGGCATCTTGGATTGTGCTTTTCCCCTTCGATGATCCTCTTGAGCATATTAGACAGAACTTTACTATCTCAGTGAATGGTTCCTGAGATATATCCCCAAGTTTCAGATGAGCAACGTGGAGACGTGGATGAGCGCTGCCCTGACTGACCACGACTCCTGCCTCAATGGCTTTCAGGATCTCAACGCCACAGGTAAAGTTACGGCCATGGTCACCGGCAGCGTGCAATATGTTTGTAAATTGATCAGTAACGCCCTCACTCTCGTCAACGGATTCGCTGCCACTGGAGGAGGATATAATTAATTACATGTCTTACGCCAGAAACCTTCAAGGTCTAAATATATTTTCAATATTTTATAGCTCCGCAGCCTCTAGCTTTTTATCTTCTATTCCTCCAATAATGGCTTTTAGGATCTCAACGCCACAGGTAAAGTTACGGCCATGGTCACCGGCAGCGTGCAATATGTTTGTAAATTGATCAGTAACGCCCTCACTCTCGTCAACGGATTCGCTGCCACTGGAGGAGGATATAATTAATTACATGTCTTACGCCAGAAACCTTCAAGGTCTAAATATATTTTCAATATTTTATAGCTCCGCAGCCTCTAGCTTTTTATCTTCTATTCCTCCAGTTTTTGCAAAATTTTGTGTTTTTGGATGGTAAAATTTTCCCGATCCTAATATAAAGGTGAATGCTTAGCTGATGCTTTAATGTATATGACTTCTTTATATTTTCTCATTTAATGGCTGCACTGTTTAGACATGTGTAACCGATTTGCACCGGATCATCTTTATGAGAATTTATATTTATGTCAATTAGCATTATTTTAGATGGTTGGAGGGTGAAATAGAATAGTAATATAATATATATTTGTAATATTGACCATATACTTACATAACCCTCGTTTGGAAAACATATATTTAAACTCTTTTATTATCCAGTAATGACTTTTTTATTCCCAAATAATGCGTATATTACTAGAGAGAAATTAATTCTTATATATTAAAAATAAGAAATATCAAAATGCTACACGAATTTTCTAAGCCATGCAAAAGATTCAACGTAATGATACACTAATTGGTTTTTGTCTCACTAATTGGTTTTTGAAGACAAACGACAAACAACCTTCTAAATTACAACATTCTTAACAAATGTGTCAACTAGACTTTTCCAGGTTAGAATGTTTTGTTTTTTTTGTTTTGTATTTCTCATTTTTTCTACCTGAGACGAAATCTAGAGATATGCATATGTCATTGCTTTGTTTTAACAATATCTAACACCCTAAATCTAACACCTAACACTCATATATATTCGGTAGGTATGCCGTGTGCAACGCGAACTTGTTTATTTATAAAAACTACAAATTTAATATACCAATTAAAAAAATACTCTTCACATGTTCTAGGAAAAAGGCTATCAATATCAATAAATCAAACCACTAAACCACTAAAAGTTACCAATAAAATTTTACTTTATCTTTATATAAGCAGATATAGGGAGCAACTGCTTTATATAAGCCGATATTTGGAGCAACTACTTTCATGTATTTTTTATAATAATAATTCCTTTTTGTATTCATATGGTTAATATTTTTTTAGTAAGAGAAAAGTATATTAATTACTATTATCTATTT